>JARYGA010047817.1:0-82116 GCA_030545235.1 Helianthus tuberosus | reverse complement strand
AAATACTGGTGAGTGAATCCCAATTTAATCAAGTTTAAATAAAACCATTTCACAATGTACAGTATTGAGGGCGATCTCGCAATTATATTTTTTTCCAAGTAATACCAATTAACATCTGTGGTACTATCATCAGACTTATGGTCATGTTACTCCTTGACCCAGGAGGTAACAAATTTTGTATACAAAACCCCAAATATACACACGATAATTGTATCCTTACAAATACTCAATCACTGTTTAATGTTACTCCTTGACCCAGGTGGTAACAAATTAATTGTATGAGGTTTTGTAAACAATTCACAAAATAGGTTTACAAAAAGAGGATAAACTCACATTGCTGTCTTAGATTATCCTTTAGGGTTTCCTAGTGACAATCTATAATTTAAACAAATGCACACGTGTTAGTATAATAACCCATTTTAACATTAGTAATACCCTCCCCGAGACGGCATTCCAACGACTACATTGGGCAGAACCACGACAGCCGTTACGGAACCCTAGATCAATCGGGCAGAGTATCTAATACGTATCCAGGGGTTATAACACTTACAACAGAGCAGAACCTCGCTATTTAGGGGGTATAACACCCGTAGATTACTTCTACTACTTAGAAATTCGTTTAAGAAAGAAAGAAATGAACGACGGAAAACGAAAACCCGATGCTTTCTTATATAGGGCCTGATCCTGGTCCTCTCGCGGCCCGCGTAAAGGAAGACAATGGCCTACGCGGCCCGCGTCAACCTTGGTCAACGCTATAGCTTGGCTGGGTCAGCTACTAGACTCGCCACGATGATGACACGTGTCATAACCGGGCTGCGCCACACTTTTGATCTCAAGCGGCCCGCGTAAGGGTTAAGCATAGGCTTACGCGGCCCGCCTCAGCTTTAAAAAAACTTAGTTTTTAATTATTTTTAGTACTATTTAATGTATTTGGGGCCCGTTTTCACATATGGGGGTGTATTTACGGACATATTGGGATATTTTAAAATATATTAGGGTGTCGGAAATAATTCGAGGGTGTCGGTTTAGGATTGTTACATAAACCATTAAAAGTTTTTACACCCAAACGATTAAAAGAATAAAGTTAAGGGGATTAAACCATTTCCTTGATGTGAGGTAAAGTGAAACGAACAAAAGTAAGTGATGTGGCACCTAGGTGGTGTTAAGAAGAGTTAAAGTATACCCCAAGGCCTAAGATGCAGTATCGCTTGATAGCTCAATAGGGTGCATGTTGGATCCAGATGGCGGTATCTCAGGATCAGAATCATCGTCCTGCTGGTTTTGGCTAGGGGTGGTGAGTTTATATACTGGTTCGGGTCAAAAGAATCATGGTGAGAATGAGAATGGGAATAATGTGAATGGTATGAATGACGAGAGTGTGAGGAATGTTGTGAGACAGAACGTCTCGCTGGCTGCGACGAGTATGACTCGCTTGAGTATTGTGGATGATCTGAACTATGGGACTGTGATAGTATTTGTTTTGACGGTCCTCCACGCATGGGACCTTTTCCTTTTCCTCTGTATCTTGGCGGCATAGTTACCTTTTAAATATTAAAATCAATAACATAACTTAAATAGATATGAGTGATCTTAGGTTAATGCCTTGGCTCGAAAAGTCTAAGGAATATGTTAAACGTGATATTTGAGTTTAGACACAAAAGGATAGTGTCTAATTCACTAAAATGTTGGCTCTAATACCAACCTGTCACACCATAATTTCCTGGTGGGCCCAAACTTGGGGTTTATGCGTGACAAATTAATATAGATTTTCACATTAACACAACAGAAGTTTTGGGAGTATAAAATAATTATTACAAATACAATTGTCCGAAAGTTCAAATAATATATAGACCGAAAGTGTACTAAAAGATCTACAGGCGGATCGAATATCAAATGATTACATAAGAGACTACTAGGCTTCTTGCACGTAGTTGCAAATTCCACTAAGCAATTACCAGGCAACTTCCAGCCTATTACGTACTTTGCAAACTTGTGCTTAATCTTTTGAAAATACGTCAGTTTTCACTGTTAAATACAAATAACCGACACATTTTGAAAATATTTCAAAATCATTTTATATACCATTTTGTATATCAACTTTCATAAATAACTTGGGACAAACTATATCTCTTGTTATCAGTATTACATGCTTGTCAATACATATGGGGCCCGGAAATAAACTCTAAAACATGACTAACCGACACACCACTTTAATCCCCATATTGGGTAAGAAAACATTTTATCATAGCATTAGGATCTGTCGGGTGTATGCCTACACGACGTGCTTAGGTCGTGGCCATTTGCAATTAAATGAGACGAGGATATCAAGGAAACGGTCGCATTAACCCCCACTGTTTAAGCAATCAAGCAATACGAATTAAAACAGGTTATTTGGATTTTGGACACATTGGTCATTAATCCCATACCCGACCAAGCGGTAATAATTTACCGTATCCCAAGCCCGTATAGGGAAAATAAGTTAAGAGTATTTACCTGAGCTTAAATCTTTACAATCCAAAGATAATTATAAGCACAACCGTTTAAGCCAAAATAACTAACAAGGTTGCAATTTACTAGCCACCCTTAGTCTGGAATGAATGGAATAAAGATCCATTAGAATGTTAACGGGTCTTTATTCAAGTCATATGACTTGGACCGGTTAACTAATAAATAAATCGATACGGTTTGCTAGATTAAGCAGAGACTGAATAGAATATGGTTTATACCCTCACAAGTACTATGCCTTGTATAATATGGGTCAAACAATAATATATTCTGATTAGAAGTGAATTTGATGGAATTTGACCCAATTCGGTTAACTTATATAAACTAAGCTATATAAGTTAACCGTACACTCATAGGCGTCATCGGGTGACCGGATGAGTCAATCTCAAGATCATTATGCCAAAACATGTTTAATATGTTACTATATCAGTTTATAACTAAAATTATATGGTCATTGTGATTCAAAACCATTTTATGCTCAAAAGGGCGTTTTGGTCAATATTTAGGCATAATACATAAACTTGCATAAAACCCGACAAATGATTATGATCAAATGGTATACCTCAGAGGGTTATTCCATACATTAACATGATCATAATACAACTTTAAATCAGTAGCTAACTTAGCTTAAACGGGTCTGAATCGAAAGTCAAAGAAAAAGTCAAACTGCTAGACTTTCTGTTGCAAACCGAGCTATAAGCAGGAAATGACGGGTTGAACATGATCTAATATGTTATACCAACTGATATAATGTCAAAAATTGGTGTTTAGATACTTAGAAGTTCATTTAACTTAATTTCCGAAAAACTGAGTTTTTACTTTTATTTTATTACAACTTTGACCCGTCATTTGACCAACTTAACGTGATCTTCAGGAGGTGCCCTCATAGGGGATTATCACCTACCTTATTACGATCACGTATCCATGTTTAATTCGAACATTGGCTTGACCATAATGGTCATAACCGAAAGTCAAAGCAAAAGTCAATTTGCTTGACTTTCGGCTAATAACTTAACCTAGAAATGAAAAGAACTATGAAAGAACACTTACAAGTGTTCTTGGAGAAGATTATACTCAGTGGGAAGCCTTTTTAGGATTTGAAGCACACCAAGAGTGAGTAGAGAGAAAGAAATGAGAAATGAGCAAGTTGGAATGAAACACTAAGGTGCTATTTATAGTTGAACAAGATCAACTAGATCATGCCAAGTGCTCCCAAGGTTCTCCTGGTGTAGATTAGTGTCTAATTACGTGTAAGCAGTAGGAGAATGGTTCAAATTCGCGAGAGAGGTGGCATGAGATGCAGGCTGCCATGGCAGTCTGCCAAAACTGCCAGCTGCACCCCTTACGGACCGTAAGGGGTGGTGGCTTACAGTCTGTAAGGACCTAGCGCGCCCACAGTTTCAAATATCCTTACGGTCCGTAAGACATAGGTCTTGCGGTGTGTAAAGGACCGCCAGTAACATTATTAATTATTGCCTTACGGTCCGTAAGGCATAAGCCTTGCGGTCCGTAAGGCTTACTCAGGGGCCAAACTTTGGCATTTTGTAATAAATAGTCCCTCCACATCCAATCTTCCACAATTTTACACATTTAGTCCCTCTCGTTCAAATAACTTGGCATATCTGGTTCCGCCACCTACTCCACTTCTCTTCCCTGATAAAAAAATTACAAAAGTAGCCCTCTTGACACCAGAAGGTGTAAACATGACCCTTCATTTTTTGGTTTTTACATAAATCATAAATGACCGTTGAATTGTATCCACCTTAGTGCAAGATCAGCAAGCTTTACTCAAGGTTAGCTATTTTTTAAGTTTATTATTTAAATTTTTTATTTTGTTTGTGCAAATCAAGATTTTATGTTTATATACCTTTATATCCTAGGTTTTATTACTTTGAAGTGTTTATAGTATTTAAAAAATAGTTTTGTTTATTTTATGCTTTTGAACTTTTTTAAAATAATTAATTTTGATTATTTTAACTTTTTAATTAGTTTAAAAAATAAGTTTCTGAAAGTTTTTAAAATTAAGTTTGAATTACTTTAAGGTTTTAAATACTTTTAAAAATACTACGTTTTCTAATATTTTTTGAGTTTATGTTTTTATACCTTTTTTGAAAAATAAAATAAAGTTTTAACAGCTTTTAGTTTTTCAAAACATTAATAAAGTTATTTTCTAAAAAATTTTAGTGTTTAAATAGATTTACAGTTGTAAGTTTAAATCTTCTTTTTAGAAATTTTTATTTTTAGTTTTATTTTTACAATTTCTTAACCTTTTATATCATTTTGACACATTTATAAGTCACTGATACAATAATCTTACTCTAAAATATATGTAACATAAAATAAAGAGTAAACTGCCATTTTAGTCTCTATGGTTTGGGCACTTTTGCTATTTTAGTCCAAATCTAAAACTTTTTAAATATGGGTCCCTGTGGTTTCATTTGTTGCCATTTTAGTCCAAAAGTTAAATTTGACCAGATTCCTCAACTAAAATCCTGATATTTTGTCTTTATCCTCAGGGGTATTTTAGTCATTTTTGTTTTATTATAACTCAATATTGATTAAAAATAATAAAACTAAATAAATCTTTGACCCTATTTAATCACATCATCTTCCCCATTTCACCCAAACCACTGCCACTCTCTCCCCCTTCTCACCACCGCCACCTCCTCCCCCCCCCCCTCCATTAACACCACCACTGCACCACCACCATCCCCACCCTTCTCACTCAGATCTGAATCGACTTTTCTTTCAAGATTTACTATTTGCTCATCAGTTCTTGTTGCTCCACTCATATCTGAGTCGACACAACCGGAAGATCGTTGAGCGGATAAGGATGGTGACGACGGTAATGAAAGTGTGGTGGTGCTTGATGGTCGTTGGTGTGGGTTTGAGAGAATGAAAAATCAACAGTAGTAGTGTTTTGGTAAGGCAACAATGGTGTAGGGGGTTGGAGATGGTGGTTGTTCGGTGGGGTGAGGGTGGTTCAGTGGTGGTTTGGCGTCGGTGGTTTGGTAGGGCAGCGGTGGTGCAGGGGGTTGGAGATGGTGGTGGTTCTATGGGTGTAAGTGTGGTTCAGTAGTGGTGCGGCGGTGGTGGTTTGGTAGGGCAGCGGTGGTGTAGGGGGTGGAGTGTGGTGGTGGATGTTATCCGGTGAACATAAGGTGAGAGATTAAGGTTTCGAATTGAGTGTTGTCCGGGCCGAGGATGGTGGCAATTTGAACGAGGAGGGGGTTATCGGAGGAGGCGACGGTGGTTGTTGGAAGATGGTGGCGGCGGCAGTTTTGATAAGAGAGGGGTGAAGAGAGGGGTGCGAGATTGGAGTAGAGATAGAGAAACATCGGTGACGGAACCCTAGAACTGTGGCTTTCCGAGCATCATCTTATTCTTCCAACAGTTGTGATGGTGGGGTTTGGTTTATGCATCTAGGGAAGATGATGTGTTGGTCAAACTGATTTATTTAGGTTTATTATTTTTAATTAATAATGAGTATAATAAAACATTACCGGGTGTTTGAATGGGGAGTGGGGAGTAGGAGAGAGGGTGTTTTTTCGGTGAGTATACACCGAAGGTGAAGAAGAACAAAGGGAGGAGAGAGAGAGAGAGGAGAGAGAGAGAGCCAATGAATTTTTTTTTTTTTTAATTGAGTGGGTGTTTGAATCACTGCTAGTGTTTGAGTATAAAATAGGGAGTGAAGGGGGGGGGGGGGAGTTGACATGGCTTTATATCATTGGGTAGAGAAAACTCAAACACCCTAAAGTGTTTGAATCGTACCCTCCACCCTTAGACCATGTGTAGTGGGCGTTTTTTGCCCTCAATACCGCCCAATCACGCCCAATCACGCCGGCAAGGCCGCCCCCTGGGCGTGTTACGGCGTTTTCTTGCAAAAAAATTTGGGGAGCGTGTTTTTAATCACGCCGGAGAAGAAAGTGGTGGCCAATGAGTGTGATCCTTTTCTTTGTTTGGCCAATAACAATTTTTCATGGTTTTTTTATTTAAATTCTATTTACACCCCTTTTAACATAATGCCCCACATCCCACTACACCCATTTTAGAAAACGTCCGATAATGCCCCATAGCTGACTGGGCTGCCACATGAGCCAAAACGCCCAAGAGTGAGGTGTAAACCACTACACATGGTCTTAAGATCCGCCAGCTGTTTAATTTATTAAAGGATACAATAGAATATGTGTTGACTAAGTGTTATAAAATATATAATACATTATCACATCCATTATACATAATTTAAATAAGAGTAAACTGCCATTTTGGTTCCTGAGGTTTGATCACTTTTGCTAATTTAGTTCAAAAGTCAAACTTTTGCATCTGGGTCCCTGTGGTTTCAGTTTTATTGCCATTTTGGTCCAAAAAATAAAATCAGTTCATATTTATCTTATAAAATCCTGCAATTTTGTCATTTTCCTCAGAGGCAAATCATGTCATATTTGTTTTATAAAATCTGGTATTTATTTATAAAAAAGAAATGACCATTTTGTCCCTGCGGAAAAGGACAAAATAGTAGGATTTTATAAGACAAATATGAACTAATTTCATTTTTGGATCAAAATGACAATAAAACTGAAACCACAGGGAGCCAGATGCAAAAGATTGGAGTTTTGGACTAAAGTGGCAAAAGTGATCAAACCACATGGACCAAAATGGCAGTTTACTCTTTAAATAATTGATGCGTGCATAACGTGGGTATCTGAACACCGTAGTAGTTAGTACATTATCACATCCATTATACATAATTTATGTTTTCTTTTTAAATGGTTTAAAGTGGGGAAAAAAAAAAGAAATAATAGTGAAAACAAATTAACTGAATAGACGTAGATATATAGAATTTGATGTGAATGAAATTGTTTTTTAAAAGATATTACTTGTAAAGCTATCTATAACGAAGTTGACCCATAGCCTCTTGGCTTCCTGCATTAGGCGTTTATCGTCACAAAAGTAGAGCAAGTTCAAGTCACACAAAGTAAGCAATATATGAATTTTATGATTAGATTTTAGGGTGTGCACAAAGTAGAGCAAGTTCAACTCACACAAAGTGAGCAATATATGAATTTTGTGATTAGATTTTAGGGTGTGTGTGTTTGTGGTTTAAAAAAAGTTGGTTACCTTAGTTAGAGAAACTCCATCCGTTTTTCTCAACTGCCTTTTTTGGCGTGCATCATAAGTTTTTAGTTAAAAGAATTCGTGAGTTCTTAAAAACTTAGGTGATGATTAAAGAAAATTTCAATAAACCTTACTTTGTTTACATATTGTTCAACAGACAAATAAGTAAACAAGGTGAGAAATAGCAAACTCAAGGATCGTTTGATCATCATTCAAACATTTTTAGGACTTAAACAATATATTATTTTGTTATCTTGGCACGACGCTTTTGAACATGTTTTAAAAATTGCGCCTTATTCATCACCATGTTTTAAAACAAAAATAATTGCGCCTTATTCAAATTGGTACATCTTTTGATTATTATAAAATTCATTCAGTTGTCTTAAAAATTGATTCAAACTTATTATAATGACTAGTATTTCTATCCGTGCGTTGCCACAGACTACGTTTTCTACACGACAAAGTTTTGGATACAAGTATAAAAAGGTCACTAACAAACATTGGTGATGATCATGTGTTCAAATATTCTCCTTTTGCGTTTGGATACAAACATTTGTCTTTAATAATTTAAAATGTGAGTATATACAAAGACGTAGTGAAACCACCATTAATTCTTATTATTTATGAACCTTTGATCCGATCATTGATAGAATCTTTCAAAATAATATGATTACACTTGATTTTCTTTTCCGATCTTGTCTCCTATCTTTTACGAATTGAAGGTGATGAGATCAAATTTTGGAAAGCGCGTGTTTTGTGTTCGTAGTTGGGCTAAATAGGCTAGTGTGGGTCTTATGTTGAACATGTATGTGTGTAGGATGCTCATAAGCATGGGGCAGGGGCGGAACCAGTGCTTTGTTAGCCATAGCATGGTCTACGGCTCAAGTCGGTATTGGTAGTGTATTTTTTATATCTATTTTTTCGTTCTTATACAAAGGATACCCCTAAAATAATAAGACTATATGTTATCACCACGCCATGGGGCGTTTTCCGGTGCCACGTCAGATGAATCGCACCCCGTACACCACCACAACTTTGCATAGATGCGGGCGTTGGGCACTGCCCCTGGTGCTGGCCACGGCGTGGTGGGAGAAATAATTGATGGGTGGGCCATGCAGAGAAGAAGAGAGAAAAAAAATATAAATTATCTATGTTTTTTTCGGACCAAAAATATTGCAGCGGTAGTAAACAGTTTTACGAAGGAGAAGATGACTTTTTAGAGAAAAATAATTTTTTATTGTATAGTGATGGGACTGACAACCAAAGTAAACTTTGATTTTTTTCTAATTTTTTAATTTAAAAGTGATGGGACTGACAACCAAAGTAAACTTTGATTTTTTTCCAATTTTTTAATTTAAAATTTCTAATCACGTGGAAATGCTTATTAAAATAATATTTTTCGTAACAAAATTTAAAACGGTTGTTGGGTTTTCAAAATATCCGAATCATAATATTGTAATTGTTGTAAAACAACGACTTAATAGCAACATCTAATATGTAAATGATACTATAGAGAATATAGAGACAATGAGAAGTATAGAAAATGAGAGAATTCCTATTCATTGAGTGTACATATATCATATATATAGATTAATACAACAACCCTAAAGCCCATTAACATTAGGTTAGGCTTGGCCTATGGGCCTGAATGTCTGCATTCATAACACTCCCCTCAGACATTTAGAAATACACATACACTGTTAACATTATACTACTAGATAATGTTTACACGATTCTTCAGGACCGATGTTAACTGATACTGCAGGACCAGTTACGTTGCCTCATTAAAACCTTACTAAGAAAAACCCAGTGGGACAAAACTTAGTCAAGGAAAAAGGGTACATACACTGTGTATATTATGGGTACATTACTCCCCCTCAATTTTACTTGTATATCTTGATGATGTTGAATCCAATCTTCTGTGACAATTGCTTGACTTGATATTTGGTGTAGTCTTCTTTGATTTGAGTGTTGTTGTCTACATTGTCTTCATACACTATGGCTTGAGCTTCTCTTGATCAACTCTAATCTACATACTTCTTAAATATGCTGAAATCTTTGACCTTCATAACTTGTATCTGGATTGAGATTGTAACATCTGTGCTTGTAATCATTGTGAACAGTTCAATTATCAGTAAAACAATGTTATTTGATCCCAATGTTTGTTTGGTTATGTTTTACATTTTTCATGTTTTGACTTTTGTTCAATTTCAAACTCTACATCGCTTTCTGGAGAATTATACGCAAACTGGTACGTAAACGTAATCAGTTTATTGAGACAAATACTTCGGAACATCAACATATACTTAACATACCTTAAATAACCTTTACATAACTTAGAAATAAGTTTTGAAGGCTTTGGTATGGCAAAAACAAGTTAATTCGCTTACAGGGACTAAACTTGACACACTGCGAAAGTATGCCAATTTGAACTGTAACAGACATTCCGAAACATGACCATAAGTTAAACATACCATAAATATCCTTTACATAGCTTAGAAATAGGCTTTGAGGAGTTCGGTGTGCTAAAATAAACTTTTGGGTCATTCAGGGACTAAAAGTGCCAAAAAGTGCATAAGTTTGCACTTTCGCGCATAACTTACGTTCTGAATACATCCGGACATTCAAAAATTTATGTAAGCACTAAAATATTTTATTTTAGTGTTTGGCATGAGAAAAATCCATTCGTCGCGCAATTTGGATCGTTTTTCGCGCTTGTGCGCATTCCGTCGTAATTAACCCAACAACGCAATCGTACGGCCAAACGAACCGACATCCGAGATATTTTGGAGCACATTTTAAGTTCCCTATACTTTAACATCATTATGGAGCTTGAAATTGGGTTTGACGGGTGTTAGAAGTGCCAAAACACGACGATACGCGCACAGGGGCCTGTTCTGCCATTTTTGAAAGTTTCAGACCTGCAAGGTCCTTACGGACCTCAACATTATTAGTGTTACGGTCCGTAAGCATGGGTCAGATGCAGAAAATCGTTTTGCCTGCTGATTAACAGCCTTTAAACACTCCAAAGGCCAATACCACGTGTTAATCACTGATGGTGGGTGCAAATGACATACCACAACATTTCAACAAGTGTACGGACGAGATTCGATCACGTTATTCGAGAAACGATCCTAACGGTTGTCCATTTACTATAAATACCCACCTCAACTTCACTCATTCCTCACAAATCTGATCAAAAGAGCTCTAAGTTGAAGCAATCACTTCATACCTGAGCTATTCGATCAAGATTTACTAGCGGGGACCCTTTGTAAGTGTTCCTTCGTTCTTTTATCGCTTTTCTAGTCCGAAAGTCGAACTATGTTTGACTTTCTGCATTAACCAGTTTATGGTCGATGTGAAGTTCGTTTGAACTTCATAACGTGAGCGTGATCACGATGGTTATAGTCCCTAGTGACTATACCTACTGATTACCACGTTATCTAGGCTCAGTGACGAGTCGTAGTTTCGGCCAAAATGCGCATTCTTGCGTATTTTTTAACCAAACTACTCTTAGGTATCAAAACCATTTGTTTTGATACCAAACTTGTTTTCTAACTTAGGTAAGCAAGTTTTAACATGCTTAGCTCGTCACTTTTAGTTTTGTGCTTGTATAGGGTCGTAAAGGTAAGCGATCTGATCAATCGCTTATACTTTCGAACCCGACCCATTTGGTCAATCATTAGGATCCGACCAAATACATTAGGTGACCATAGTGTATAGGGAATAACCTTCCGAGGTTATACCTTATGGTCGCTTCGTTTAAGTAGTTGTATGATAGGTAGTTTATTTGCCTTAGGTAAATGACCAAAATGCCCTTTTGACGCCAAAATTCATTTTAAGCATATGTAACATAACTTTTGGTATCTAAACTGCTTTGGTAACAATATTAGACATGTTAAGGCATATTTTACTTATCACAGGGCTAGTTAGGCGTTCCGAACGCGTTTTACGCGAACGACGCGTTAAAGTAGCATAAGCTACCTAAACGGGTCGTAATGGGTCGTAATCACTTAGGTTAGGTTTCATTTAGTATATAGGCCTTGTTAAACCATACTACATGAGTTCCCATACTCATTTGGTTTACGAGCCCTCATTCTATCCGATCCTCCGACTTAGGTCCGGTTTATTAACATAGTTACCTATATTAGGTGTCGTTTGATTCCGTGATCTCTAGCATTGCTTGGTGGTTATCTTAGAACTTCTGAGCAATCTCAAGTGAGTACATAGACCCCTCTTTTACTGTTTTCCAAACATTTTGGGGTGGAAGACATGTGCCTACTTGTTACTTTCATGCTTTCCTGTTTTCACATCATATACTTGTTATGTTCATTAGTACATTATAGTACAAGATTTCATTACATTTTATGCTATGTATGTCCATTGTGTGCATACTTAGTACATCATTTTACATTACATTTCATGCTATGTATGTCCATTGTGTGCATACTTAGTACATTGTTTTACATTACATTGATTTACATGACTTTTCTGCTTTGTATGTTAACTTAGCATACTTAGTGCATTGTTTTCATATGACATGTATACAATTGCTATAACATTTGGTTTGCACAAACGAGACTTATGTACGTTCATTAACATTAGCTACGCCGCTCGGTAGTAAGTAGTGGTACCATAGGACTTGACAAATCCCATTCCTGACATCTCGGGTTTGTTTGGATGTAAGGAATGACTGAATCCGAAAACATTTCTTTTGATAACCTTGGCTAAAAGGGTTGTCCGACTGTCTCAAGGCTTGAATGTATGCGTTAACTTACCACATAAATGTTTGTATCAATGTAACATGCATTTACTTTGCAAAACATAACTTTTTGATATATTCAAAATACTTTGTTTTGTACATTTCTACATTTGGATTATGTGACAATACTTTACTTACAATACATAACATTTGTTACACATTACTTGACTATATTTGGACTTTCAACATTTGATACGATTTATACAAGGACTTTTGACAATTGGTTTAAACATAGACTTTATACATTGGTGGTTTGCTTAAGTGACTTAAGTAACGAGATGTGAGTAATATGATACAAGCATGGTGGATACGCCGCTGGTACTTCCTATATATAAGTGTATGTATTATATTACACATCATAGCGTTATTTAAATCATTCAATTTGGACTTATACATTTTACACAAGTAACACGATTCTCTTATAAGACTTTGGTTTACAAACAATTTACTTTATACAACTCATTTTACTTGGTTATACATTTAACCATACATTATTCTCTTATTTATACATACCATCTGAACTTATTGTTTTTCAAACGATTTACAAAACAAATCAATTTACAAGGTTCATGACTGACTTTTGCTAAACAACAACTTTTTCTAAACTTATAAGTCATGAATCCTATTTTCACAAAACCTATGTATCTCACAGGTATTTTTATGCTGACGTACCTATTTTCACATGTGTTTTCAGGAGCTTTTGCATAGGATGATGATCGTGACACTAGGGCGGACCTGTGCCTTAGAGACATAAAATGAAGATAGACTTAGTTTAACTATGTTATGTACTATTTGTTTTCCTGTTTAAAACAATGTAACTCTTATGTTGATAAATAAAATATAACTTTGTATGCCATGGTTGTGAAACAATTAATTCTGTTACAACACTCCCTGACGTTTTTCGCCACGTTTTGTATGTTATACGTGGTCGGGGTGTGACAGAAGAGTTGGTATCAGAGCCAATGGTTATAGGGAATTAGGTTATTAGTAATGCTTTGACCTAGACCATAACCTTTCTAGGACCCTAACACAATTTATCTTATGTTTAGATTTTTAAAACATGCATTTCACCTATCCTTAGGTGATTATCAAAACAAGAACCCAATTTTCCGAAACGATTTTTTGAAAATCAATCTTCTGTTTTTGAATGATTTATTACAAGGTTTTGAACCCTCTATTGTAAGGTTTTGAACCCTCTGTTATATGGTTTTGAACCCCTTTGAGTTTTCAAAATCTCGTCAAGGTTTTGGGTTTTAAATAATGTGAACACGTGCAAACTGGAAGGGTGAATGCCTGTACCCTGGGTTTTCTGTCTAAGGCTAGAGTGTTCGTACAAATCCACATAATCGGACCAGTCACTCTTACCTGGGAACTCTTGTGGTGAGTGTTCACTTATAGGCGAGCATGTCTTCGCGATACATTATTTTTGACCCATTTACTTTGATTAGTCACTGTGTGTCGCTTGTTTGCTTTGCGATGCGGAAAAGTGACCACCATCTTTGCTTTTGTTGATTTTGTTTCATCTCATTCTCTTCATCCAATCATCTCACTCGTTTCCTTTCATGTTTTCCTCTTTTAGAATGCCTCCTCGACGCGAAAACCAGATAGCGACTGCCGAACTGGCAGAAATCATTGCGCAGCAAATGGCTGCTCAATTCCCAAACCTCTTTGCTCAATGGAACCAAGCCAACAACAACAACAATGCTCCATGCAAATTCAAGGACTTTAACTCGGCTAAACCACTCAAGTTGAGTGGTTCTGAGGGAGCGACTGGGCTTCTTCAATGGTTCGAGAGCATTGAGAATACTTTCCGCCACGTGCAGTGTCCTGACAATCGCAAGGTCGAGTTTTCTTCGAGTGTGTTTCAGAAGAGGGCTCTCACATGGTGGAACGGGGTTATGAGAGACCGTGGTGCAGAAGTTGCTCTAGCACAAACATGGGCTGAACTTAGGGCTCTTATGATGAGGGAGTTTTGTCCTCGTCATGAACCGCGAGCTTTGGAGAGAGAGTTCGATGACTTGAAACAAGATAGTGGTGAGCATCGGGCATATACTGATAGATTTGAGGAGTTGAGTCTGCTTTGCCCAACAATGGTTACCCCACTCGACAAGGCTATCGAAAGGTACATCGACGGCCTACCTGACTCAGTGTAAGACATCATTACTTGTAGTAACCCTGCCACACTCCGTCAGGCGATCGAGTTAGCAGCGACATTGACTGAGTCGCAAGTTTGAAAGGGAAAGCTACACAAAAAGGGTGACAAAGGTAAGAAGCAGTCGTCTGACAAAGAAGATAGCAAGAAAGGTCAAAACAAGAATGGAAAGAATTCTGGTTCTTCAAAGGGTTCTAGGAAGCGAAAGGCTTCCCAAAACTATGCCGTTACTGCACAGGCTCAAGCTGCACCAAATCAGCCTGCGCAACCACTAGCCAAGAAGCCATATCTTGGCACTGCACCTTTGTGCAACAAGTGTAACGACCATCACCTACCACATCTCCAATGTCGTCATTACACTAACTGTGGAAGAAGTGGTCATCTTGCTGCCACCTGCCGCTTTCCTGCTAATCAGAACCAGGCAGTTCAGAACCAAGCCCAACAAGTTGCTCAGCCTCTTGCTCAGCAACAAGGTCAAGCTGCACGACCTCACTTCCCTCCTGGTTCATGCTATAATTGTGGGGATCTGACCCACTACAGAAACCGGTGCCCAAGGCTAGCAAACCAGAATCAGAATCCAAATCAGAATCAAGCTCAGGCTCGAGGTCGAGTCTTCAACATGAATGCTCAAGAGGCACAAGCAGACAATGAAGTGGTGAACGGTACGTTCTTTATTAATAATCAGCCTGCATCTGTTCTTTTTTATTCGGGTGCCGATAAGAGTTTTGTGTCATTATCTTTTGAGCCATTGCTTCGAGTGTCTAGAACGAAACTAGGTAAACCTTTGACGGTAGAAGTTGCTAGTGGTGAACCCATTGTCCTTGATTCTGTTCTTCGCAACTGCCAGTTGAACCTTAACGACCATATTTTTCCTATCGACCTCACGCCTATGCAACTTGGAAGCTTCGACGTTATTGTGGGTATGGATTGGTTAGCCAAGCATCGCGCAGAGGTAGTTTGTTTTGAGAAGATTGTTCGTGTGCCGCTTTCAACAGGAGAGATCCTACAGGTGCATGGTGAGAAACCTACCGGTGGTCTCAAACTCATGTCTTGTTTTAAAGCTCGGAAGTATCTGCGAAAGAACTATGTGGCCTTTTTGGCACATGTTGTAGCAGATAAGGGCAAAGGTAAATCTATTCAAGATATTCCTGTTGTTAGGGATTATTCTGAAGTATTCCCTGAAGATTTACCTGGTCTACCCCCAGCATGCCAAGTCGAGTTCCGTATTGATCTCGTACCTAAAGCAAATCCCATTGCCAGAGCTCCATATCGTCTTGCACCGTCTGAGATGCAAGAGTTATCTAAGCAGCTTCAGGAGCTCTCCGACAAAGGTTTTATCCGTCCTAGCTTTTCACCTTGGGGTGCTCCCGTTCTTTTTGTCAAGAAGAAGGATGGATCTTTTAGGATGTGTATCGATTATCGTGAGCTTAACAAGCTTACCATCAAGAATCGATATCCCCTACCTCGCATCGATGATCTCTTTGATCAATTACAGGGCGCTTCTTATTTTTCGAAGATTGATCTACGTTCTGGGTATCATCAACTTCGTGTGCATGAAGAAGATATTCCCAAGACAGCGTTCCGCACTCGATATGGGCATTATGAGTTCACAGTTATGCCATTCGGTTTGACTAATGCTCCTGCTGTTTTCATGGACTTAATGAATAGGGTCTGCAAGCCTTATTTGGATCAGTTCGTCATTGTTTTTATTGATGACATCTTGATATACTCTAAGACACAAGCTGATCACGAGCAACATCTTCGTCTTACTCTGGAACTCCTAAAGAAAGAGCAACTTTTTGCCAAATTCTCCAAGTGTGAATTCTGGCTTAAAGAGGTTCAATTCTTAGGACATATTGTCAACGAACAAGGTATTCATGTAGATCCCTCCAAGATCAGTGCGATTAAGGATTGGGATACGCCTACTACTCCTACTGAAGTTCGTTCTTTTCTTGGTCTAGCGGGTTATTACCGCCGCTTCATTGAAAACTTCTCAAAGATTGCAGTTCCTCTAACTGCTCTAACTCAGAAGAACAAACCCTTTGATTGGGGATTCAAGCAAGAGGAAGCGTTTCTGACCTTGAAACAAAAACTTTGCGACGCGCCTGTTCTGACTTTGCCTGAGGGCAATGATGATTTCGTCGTTTATTGCGATGCATCTAAATTGGGTCTTGGCTGTGTTCTGATGCAAAGGAACAAAGTCATAGCATATGCATCGAGGCAGTTGAAGATACATGAGAAGAACTATACCACTCATGATCTTGAGTTGGGTGCAGTTGTTTTCGCTCTAAAGATCTGGAGACACTATTTGTACGGTACAAAATGTGTGGTTTTCACGGACCACAAAAGTCTTCAGCATATCTTCAATCAGAAAGAACTCAACATGAGGCAACGACGTTGGGTTGAGCTTCTAAACGACTATGACTGTGAAATTCGCTACCATCCTGGTAAGGCGAATGTCGTAGCCGATGCATTGAGTCGTAAGGAACGTACTAAGCTTCATTGTGTTCGTGTTCAATCTGTTATTCAAGCTCGATCCGATATCCAAGCCCGCATTTCTCAGGCTCAACAATCTTGTGTTTCACAGGGTTTAATGGATAAGGAATTTCCCTATCACATAACACCTGATCTGGAACTGAGGGACAATGGATCATATTACTTCATGGACCGTTTGTGGGTCCCAATCCAAGATAACCTTCACACCTTGCTTATGGATGAAGCCCATAAGTCTCGTTATTCTGTTCATCCTGGCTCAGATAAGATGTATAAGGACCTTCGTATTCACTATTGGTGGCCTGGTATGAAGAAAGACATTGCCTTATATGTATCAAAATGCCTTACTTGTCTTAAGGTTAAGGCTGAACATCAGCGTCCTTTCGGTTTATTGGTGCGACCAGAGATCCCAGTTTGGAAATGGGAAAACATTACTATGGATCTCATTACTAAACTTCCGCGCACTAAGAAAGGTCATGATGCCATCTGGGTAGTTGTTGATCGTCTTACTAAGTCAGCGCATTTCTTGCCAATCCGTGAGGATTTTTCTGCTGACAAACTTGCTAAGATCTATGTGGATGAAATTGTAGCTAGACATGGTGTTCCTTTGAACATCATTTCTGACAGAGATGCTCGTTTCACTTCTCATTTTTGGAGAACCATGCAATCTGCTATGGGGACCCAACTTAATCTGAGCACGGCTTATCATCCGCAAACGGATGGTTAATCTGAAAGAACAATCCAGACTCTGGAGGATATGCTTAGAGCTTGTGTGATCGATTTTGGTGGTAGTTGGGATTCACATCTTCCATTGATTGAATTCTCCTACAACAACAGTTATCACTCTAGCATCAACATGGCTCCTTTTGAGGCTCTCTATGGTCGAAAATGTCGTTCACCAGTCTGCTGGAATGAGATCGGCGAGGCTCCACTTACTGGACCTGCCCTCAGTTTAGAGACAACTGACAAGATTAAGAAAGTTCGTGATAACCTTCCGACAGCTAGAAGCCGTCAAAAGAGTTACGCGGACCCAAAACGCAAGCCCTTGGAATTTCAAGTCGGTGATCGAGTATTACTTAAGGTCTCACCTTGGAAAGGTGTGATCAGATTTGGAAAGAAAGGAAAACTTGCACCTAGATACGTTGGACCATTCAAGATCGTCGAAAGAATCAGTAAGGTAGCCTACAGACTTGAATTACCTCCTGAACTTGGAAATGTTCATCCAACTTTTCACGTGTCCAATCTCAAGAGGTGTTTAGCTGATGAGAACCTCCACATACCACTTGACGAAATTCGTGTTGATAAAACACTGAAATTTGTTGAGAAGCCAGTGGAAATCATGGAACGTGAAGTCAAGTGGCTTAAACGCAAGCGCATTCCTTTGGTCAAGGTTCGCTGGGAAGCTAAACGTGGACCCGAGTTTACTTGGGAACGTGAAGATCAAATGAAGGCGAAATATCCGCATCTTTTCCCACGAGTTTCCTCTAAATAAATTTCGGGATAAAATTTCCACAAGTAGGGGAGACTGTAACATCTGTGCTTGTAATCATTGTGAACAGTTCAATTATCAATAAAACAATGTTATTTGATCCCAATGTTTGTTTGGTTATGTTTTACATTTTTCATGTTTTGACTTTTGTTCAATTTCAAACTCTACATTGCTTTCTGGAGAATTATACGCAAACTGGTATGTAAACGTAATCAGTTTAATGCGACAAATACTCCGGAACATCAACATATACTTAACATACCTTAAATAACCTTTACATAACTTAGAAATAAGTTTTGAAGGCTTTGGTATGGCAAAAACAAGTTAATTCGCTTACAGGGACTAAACTTGACAAACTATGAAAGTATGCCAATTTGAACTGTAACAGACATTCCAGAACATGACCATAAGTTAAACACACCATAAATATCCTTTACATAGCTTATAAATAGGCTTTGAGGAGTTCGGTGTGCTAAAATAAACATTTGGGTCATTCAGGGACTAAAAGTGCCAAAAAGTGCATAAGTTTGCACTTTCGCGCATAACTTACGTTCTGAATACATCCGGACATCAAAAACTTTATGTAAGCACTAAAATATTTTATTTTAGTGGTTGGCATGAGAAAAATCCATTCGTCGAGCAATTTGGATTGTTTTTCGCGCTTATGCGCATTCCGTCATAATTAACCGAACAACGCAATCGTACGGCCAAACGAACCGACATCCGAGATATTTTTGAGCACATTTTAAGTTCCCTATACTTTAACATCATTGTGGAGCTTGAAATTGGGTTTGACGGGTGTTAGAAGTGCCAAAACACGACGATACGCGCAAAGGGGCCTGTTCTGCCATTTTTGAAAGTTTCAAACCTGCAAGGTCCTTACGGACCTCAACATTATTAGTGTTACGGTCCGTAAGCATGGGTCAGATGCAGAAAATCATTTTGCCTGCTGATTAGCAGCCTTTAAACACTCCAAAGGCCAATACCACGTGTTAATCACTGATGGTGGGGGCAAATGACATACCACAACATTTCAACAAGTGTACGGATGAGATTCGATCATGTTATTCGAGAAACGATCCTAACGGTTGTCCATTTACTATAAATACCCACCTCAACTTCACTCATTCCTCACAAATCTGATCAAAATAGCTCTAAGTTGAAGCAATCACTTCATACCTGAGCTATTCGATCAAGATTTACTAGCGGGGACCCTTTGTAAGTGTTCCTTCGTTCTTTTATCGCTTTTCTAGTCCGAAAGTCGAACAATGTTTGACTTTCTGCATTAACCAGTTTGTGGTCGATGTGAAGTTCGTTTGAACTTCATAACGTGAGCGTGATCACGATGGTTATAGTCCCTAGTGACTATACCTACTGATTACCACGTTATCTAGGCTCAGTGACGAGTCGTAGTTTCGGCCAAAATGCGCATTCTTGCGTATTTTGTAACCAAACTACTCTTAGGTATCAAAACCGTTTGTTTTGATACCAAACTTGTTTTCTAACTTAGTTAAGCATGTTTTAACATGCTTAGCTCGTCACTTTTAGTTTTGTGCTTGTATAGGGTCGTAAAGGTAAGCGATCTGATCAATCGCTTATACTTTCGAACCCGACCCATTTGGTCGATCATTAGGATCCGACCAAATACATTAGGTGACCATAGTATATAGGGAATAACCTTCCGAGGTTATACCTTATGGTCGCTTCGTTTAAGTAGTTATATGATAGGTAGTTTATATGCCTTAGGTAAATGACCAAAATGCCCTTTTGACGCCAAAATTCATTTTAAGCATATGTAACATAACTTTTGGTATCTAAACTGCTTTGGTAACAATATTAGACATGTTAAGGCACATTTTACTTATCATAGGGCTAGTTAGGCGTTCCGAACGTGTTTTACGCGAACGACGCTTTAAAGTAGCATAAGCTACCTAAACGGGTCGTAATGGGTCGTAAGCACTTAGGTTAGGTTTCATTTAGTATATAGGCCTTGTTAAACCATTCTACATGAGTTCCCATACTCATTTGGTTTACGAGCCCTCATTCTATCCGACCCTCCGACTTAGGTCCGGTTTATTAACATAGTTACCTATATTAGGTGCCGTTTGATTCCGTGATCTCTAGCATTGCTTGGTGGTTATCTTAGGACTTCTGAGCAATCTCAAGTGAGTACATAGACCCCTCTTTTACTGTTTTTCAAACATTTTGGGGTGGAACACATGTGCCTACTTGTTACTTTCATGCTTTCCTGTTTTCACATCATATACTTGTTATGTTCATTAGTACATTATAGTACAAGATTTCATTACATTTTATGCTATGTATGTCCATTGTGTGCATACTTAGTACATCGTTTTACATTACATTTCATGCTATGTATGTCCATTGTGTGCATACTTAGTACATTGTTTTACATTACATTGATTTACATGACTTTTCTGCTTTGTATGTTAACTTAGCATACTTAGTGCATTGTTTTCATATGACATGTATACAATTGCTATAACATTTGGTTTGCACAAACGAGACTTATGTACGTTCATTAACATTAGCTACGCCGCTCGGTAGTAAGTAGTCGTACCATAGGACTTGACAAATCCCATTCCTGACATCTCGGGTTTGTTTGGATGTAAGGAATGACTGAATCCGAAAAAATTTCTTTTGATAACCTTGGCTAAAAGGGTTGTCCGACTGTCTCAAGGCTTGAATGTATGCGTTAACTTACCACATAAATGTTTGTATCAATGTAACATGCATTTACTTTGCAAAACATAACTTTTTGATATATTCAAAATACTTTGTTTTGTACATTTCTACATTTGGATTATGTGACAATACTTTACTTACAATACATAACATTTGTTACACATTACTTGACTACATTTGGACTTTCAACATTTGATACGATTTATACAAGGACTTTTGACAATTGGTTTAAACATAGACTTTATACATTGGTGGTTTGCTTAAGCAACTTAAGTAACGAGATGTGAGTAATATGATACAAGCATGGTGGATACGCCGCTGGTACTTCCTATATATAAGTGTTTGTATTATATTACACATCATAGCGTTATTTAAATCATTCAATTTGGAATTATACATTTTACACAAGTAACACGATTCTCTTATAAGACTTTGGTTTACAAACAATTTACTTTATACAACTCATTTTACTTGGTTATACATTTAACCATACATTATTCTCTTATTTATACATACCATCTGAACTTATTGTTTTTCAAACGATTTACAAAACAAATCAATTTACAAGGTTCATGACTGACTTTTGCTAAACAACAACTTTTTCTAAACTTATAAGTCATGAATCCTATTTTCACAAAACCTATGTATCTCACAGGCATTTTTATGCTGACGTACCTATTTTCACATGTGTTTTCAGGAGCTTTTGCATAGGATGATGATCGTGACACTAGGGCGGACCTGTGCCTTAGAGATATAAAATGAAGATAGACTTAGTTTAACTATGTTATGTACTCTTTGTTTTCCTGTTTAAAACAATGTAACTCTTATGTTGATAAATAAAATATAACTTTGTATGCCATGGTTGTGAAACAATTAATTCTGTTACAACACTCCCTGACGTTTTCCGCCATGTTTTGTATGTTATACGTGGTCGGGGTGTGACAGAGATCGAACTCTATGCGAGTATAATATATATCAATCATAACCCAGGACGCCATATTGTTCTTGTGGAACTATCCCGTGTCTCGAGTTTGTAAATATGTCAAATAATTATTTAATGCGCTTTATAATTCTGCCTCTTTAAAAACCATGCCAGGAAAACCCAATGGGACAAAACCGTAGCTAAGGGAAAAGAGTACACTATGCATTATACATAATTAACAACATGATTTATGATGATGTCAAATTAGTACTTCGGGACCTATAAGATAAACTGATACTACTGGATCAGTTATGTTGTCTCGTTAAAAACCTTACCAAGAAAACCAAATGGGAAAAACTTAGTGAAGGGAAAAAGAGTGCAACATTTGAGATTAGAACTGTAATCTTACCAATACATCTAGCAAGAACGTAATATCAGATGTCGTCTTGTTTGCAAGACACGTCAATGCTCTGATCGCAATTAAGTATGGTACTACTTGACTAAGTAGTTCAACATCCCTTTCTTGGGGTTGATAAGAATATTTTTTCTATGTCAAGCGATCAGACAATCGTTCATGTACTCAACGAATGAGCTTTTCTATATAACATCTTCTAGATGTAGTCAGATTGATGAGCAAAAATAGTACATATATACTCGAACTACAGGTCGAGAATAACTACACTTTGTAAAGGTCATTCAAAATTTTCCTCTTTAGTTTGAGAGTTCCCTCTCGATGATGTTTACATTATCACTGTAAGAGTGAAATCTTGTTAAATAGATGTAGCTCATTTTATCAAAATTATACCTCTCTTTTCAGAGTATAGTCGACTGTACCACATACGAGTAGTTTCCTTTAAGATTCATATATATAACACCTATGTGGTAATTGTTTCATAATGCTTTGAGCATTTTTAATCCTTCAAGGGGGTTTTCATACAGATGTCATTTGCAATTGTCTCATACATGTATACGGTAATGACATCCATAAGTTGTTTTATCTGAAGTCATTCTGAGATTGTGAGGCCGCTTAAACATCTAAAGATTATCGCATCCACTACAGGGGTATACGTTTCCTCGTAATCAACTGCGGGGATTTGGGAAAAATCTTTATGTTAAAACGCGTGCCTTACATCGCAAAAACTAATTATTTACGTTTCCTTTTATTTAAAGACACCCATTTATAACCTACTGGTTTGACGTCTATGGGTGTTAGAACTGCTGGTTCGAAAACGTTTAGTTTGTCGAGCAAATTTAGTTCTACCTTAAGTCATGTAGCCATTTTGGCTATTTGTCTGCGTACACTCTTGCATACTTTCTATATACGTAATCCTTTTTTTCATCGATTACATCTATTGCTATAGCATAATCAAATCTATCATTTTACACGTGTTTCATCACGATTCCATATTGTACTTATTTTGTACATAATTCATCGCGATCTAATATTTCTTTGGTACTAGAGTTTCTTTTAGAACTCCATTAGCCTCTTTTGGGGTTTTGACAACAACCTTCTTTAAGGTTTAGTATGCAACCACTTCTGGGGTCTTGTATGCAACCACTTATGGTGTTTTATGTGCCACCTCTTTTTGGGTACACCAACTACGTTACTCTGCTCTTTTTGTGTTTATGGGTTTTATCTTTTTGAAACCGATTTATCTCTCACAATTTATTAATATGATAATCATTTTGTGAGTACTTCCATTCGAGCAGATAAGTTTAAGCTGGAATATATGACTTTATCACCTTATTTGTGTTAGTGAATGCATCTTGCATTTCATTTGTTATTATTTGCAAATACACGCTCTTTCTTTTGGACTTCAGATTTGCATTGACCACTTCAGGGGTCGATATATAATATGATGCATTTTTTTTATGTTACCAGTCTTTCATTTTCTTGTCTCCCCCTAAGACTGGGAATACGATGTACAAATCCCATTTTATATGTTATGGTGGTGCTATTGGTACATAGGCTGCACAACAAAATATATAAAAAATGGAAACTTTGTTCTCTTCAGGAGACCAGTTGTAATGGGGAGTATTTGTGATAAGCAGTTGGTTTTGAATTGATATAATCAATCGACGAATTCCATCTCGACTACGTATGCCTCTCACTATATTTCACATTGTACCCAACAATGGTCCCTACAATTGGGTTGTCAAAGAACAATGTTAAACCATGTCAAAAAAACAACGTTCCATAGTGTTGGGCATATGCTACATACGGGTAGCTAAAAACTCATATGTAACCATATATGAATGCCACAATCCACACAACTGTACATTTCAATGGTCCCATATAAGAGGGATTGTTTGTAGGAGTTTATTGTTTGAAAGGGCATAAAAATTTATTTGCCACAAAAAAAAAAAAAAAAAAACTAACTAGACATATGATAAGGCATTTTGGGAGCAATGTTTTTAGATTACTTAGAGGTGCTAAGGTGCCGGTTAGCATGTTTGATTGTTTAGCATATCATGATGCTATCTTGATGACCTATTTGGTCATGCCATGTGGTGAACGTATAAATATTCTAGTAACTTCTGGTTACTCACCATATTTGATTTAATGGAATATTGTGGAAAATTAGTATCATTTCTAGTAACTTCTAATATAGTCTTCTGGCCATATTTGCTATACTCCCATACAACATTCATGGTGGCATCATTACAATTTTCTTAGTTATGTATATGATGATAACCTTTGAATTGATCATCATCACATTCATATTAGGGAATGGATTAGAACCACAGAACTTTCATGCTTGTTGTTTCAAACTTTATATATATTCTTTAACAATTAATGATATTTGACGATGGAAATTGTTTTGCTTAATGGATTAAGATATATATTTTTCTCATCACATTCTCTTCAAGGAATGGAATAGAGTCAGACAACTTTCATGGTGACTGTTTCAAACCTTATATATCAAGAGCGCATTTGAGGTTTGACAAGTGGAAATTGTTTTATTCCACATGTATAACTAATCTTTTCACCACATAACATCAATTATATGACCGAATCATTAAGATTTATCAGTCCAAAATCTTACAAGCATCAATAAATTTACAATAAGCCTTAGTGAGTTTGAAACTTCGAATGTCAAATTATAAATAAATCTTGATCACTATTCAATCATGTTTATAACGTGTGATCATATACACAACTTTAATTTAGCTGCTTCATTGAAGACTGTTTATATACATAAACAATGGCATATTAATGTACAAAGTCAAATTGTACAATATATAATTGATATAAGATGTCTTCTCATTAAATACAATATAACAAAATACATATAATTAATTTGCCTTACTGTCATGATTGAATATTAAAATATATCAAGAACACTATTAAAAAGGTTTATGGTAATATGTAAAGGTGATGATTATACAATGCATGTAACGCCCAGCGTCCCTAAACCTTAGGATTTTGTCAAGATTAGTCCCTGAAGTTTGCTTACTTGTCATTTTAGTCTCTAAACTATGTGGAAGTCTATATTACATACTGGAAATGCCTAAATCTATGTGTGGAATGTCTACGTCTTTGGAATGTCTATATGTATATGCTTGGAATGCCTAAATCTATATTTGAAATGTCTAAATCTATGTTGGAATGTCTAAACCTATAATGGAATGCCTAAATCTATGTTTGGAATGTCTAAATCTATTTGGTGCTTGACTCTTTAGACTCGTGAAACTTGATTCTTAGTTGAACGAGAGACTGGAGCCTTGTCACTGGCGGAATCTATTAATCTTTGGAACTTTCGATGTTTATGATGTAATCTAGTTATTCTATTACTCAATAATGCGCAACGCCTAATCTAACTCGCAGAACGAATCAAAAGCGATAAACGCGGAAAGATTGGATTGGCCGGAATAGCCATCCGATCGGATTGTCACCCTATCGGATGACCATCTGATCGGACAGCCATCCGATCGGACTGGCATCTGACCCGTCCACCCTTACCTCCTTCACACACACTCTTCCCCTATAAATAGACCTGTCACATCACCATTTTCAATGATGTGACAGCTCTGCTCGACCAGACCCCCTACCTCCTCATTCCTTCATTTTTCTCATCGATTTCGGTACGTTTCAAGCTAGATCTTTGTACTTTCTCGCTCTACACATCATTCTCTACGTGATTCTCAATTGAAATCACACTTTTCACCGTGAAATCTCTCGGATCTGAGTTCTTGAGAGTGATGTCATCATGGGGGTTTGTACAAACAGCGATGTGATGTCATTCTGAGCGAGATCTAGCTCAGATCTAAGATATTTCATGCGTCCTCACACTAATTCCAACCTAAATCTAGACTTTTTCATATAAAACTTGAGTACCTTCCCCTTTCCTTAAACTTTTTACTTTAAATCGGTGGGAAACTGAGTCTAAACGGACTGTAGACTTGATAAATAGTCTAGAGTCGGTCTGGAACTAAGTTGATTCCAGTAAAGACGAGCAAAGCACGGATTCTGACATAAACCCGTCAGAGACATACAACTGATTGGTCAGGGGTGGTTCCCACCGATCAGAATGGTTGTGAGCTGATAGGTTTACCGTTGTCTCAATACGTGTCGTACCGTCACCGTAAATCTAGAAACTTAGAAATTTTTACAAAAATAGTAGACAAGAACAAGGGTCACCGATCAGACAGCACCCTATCAGGTGACACTTGCCCTTAAAATATTCAACACTTAATAACCTTTCAAAACTGGGAAGTCTTGATCGAATGGCAATCCGATCGGACAGCCGTCCGATCGAACAACCATCCGATTAAGATGACCCAGAGTGCTTACCATTCGGATCTAGTGGCAACCCGATCGAACAGTCGTCCAATCGGGCAGCCACCCTAGTTTCCAAATTACAAGATAAGTGGAAACCCGACCGGATGGCCATCCGATCGGGCAGCCATCTGACTTCTCACACTTATGTGTCACCCGGACGACCGGTAATCCGATCGGACAGCCATCCGATCGGACAACCATCCGATCCAGTGACTGTTCCGATACTTTGCGTAATCTCGTTGTTTTGCCCGACACTCATCTGTTATAATCTGATCAGGCTAAACCTAAAGAGCTCCCTTTGATCCAATAACAGTTGCGACTGTTAAGCAATCACTATGAGTATACTCGATCCCCTTTTTACCTTAAGCTTTGGGGTGTAACATATATTCTATAAACTACAATACTTGAATCTTTGAAATCTAAACTCTATCATATGTGTATGTGAAAACTTGTGCATTCTAGTATTCTATTTGTGCTATGTGGACGTTTAACCCAGAGTGTGTAGTTCCGCCTTAACAATAGTAGCGCTATAGAAGATGCACCTCCCCGTTATTCTTGGGGGTATTGTTAGGAGGATTCTAGTTTTCCTTGAGTCTTGGGGAAAACAACAAAGCATCGGGATCCTTGGGCTATCACTGGCTGGACGCGAACACTAGCACGGCTGAAACTATTTTTATTACCTACGCTATGGATATGAGTTGTTTTAATCTATTATACTATTATCAAACTTGTATACTCACCATTAATTTTGTATTGATATTTTAATACATGTTGCAGGCTGATAGGTTGCTTCGGAACACATGGAAATCAAGCTAGGAGTTGCCTAGAAACGTCGCTTAGTTAATTTAGTCTTTTGAACAATTCGTTATGTTTGATACTTGTTAATTGTGGTTGATGGTTGTTTTAGACAATTATTATGAAACCTATTAAATGCCTATCGAAATAATTAGTGTTATGGAAATCTCATGAGCAATCAGGACGCTTAGTGCTCGCACCCCGATGTTTCCGCCATCGGTTGGGGTGTGACAGATTGGTATCAGAGCCATAACTATAGGGAATTATGATGAGTAGGAATACTTACCCTAGTCTATAGTTCTAGGAATTTTGACTCTTATTTGTTGTTTAAGACTTATGCATTCTACCGTATCTGCTTCCTAGCGGCACATATTCCTGCTAAACTTACAAGCCTTTCCTAAGGCTGACTCAATATACACTTACATACTTGAAAATGCTGGTATGCAGTATTTGTATTTTGCACGAGATTTGCCCTCAAGTTAGGAGTGACGTCCAAACCTTGACGGGAAATTTCCTCATTATATACTAGTAGGTCTTATCTGCTGATAAGTACCGACGATATTAGGGTACAATGTTGTCAAGATAGAGGTGGAACTCAGACCTTGATAACTAGTCCCACTCCTTAATATTTTTATGCCTCGCCAAAGTCTCGAAACTTCCATTCAATTAGGAACGTGAAATGACCAAAAGGATGAATATCGTAGGCCTAACATCGATGACGTATTTGTCTAAGTAAGTCAAGGCATGTTTCCTTAATTAGAAAGAAGTTCGAATCACTTTGGTTAGTCACTGTTCCTCTACCCGGAACAATCCTATGTTTTGTAAGCCTATCTTTTATGTTATCTCGATTTTATGCATGTGGTATTGAACTCCACTCTTCGTTCATTTTTGGTATGCTTTTACACTACTCACACGTGTGTCCGCATGTGACAACCCTCAAAATTTCAGGTACTGTACAAATTAATTAATCTTAATTACGTGCTTAATGACTGTGCTTGATTACAACTGATAATTTAAACTGCTCTATGATTATATATCATATATACATGCATCATATTTTATACAGTCACTCCATTCATTACACACCTACATTAGTGACATAGTTGATGCACTCAGCACAGTTGACACACTGAACGGTTGATTCAGAAATAATGCTGACAATGCCAGCACTTAGACAGACAATACTATTATGGCCAGTATGAGCCAGGGATAGAATACTACACTGGTTTGTAGTGTAGGGAAGCGAGGACCATAAGACTGCGTCATTAGGTGATAGATATAGTGCCGGGAAGTGCCTAAAACACGCGTTAAATACAGAATTCTGCATTCTTTTATAAAATTCAGCATTTTATTATGCCAGTAGAATACACAAATATAGCAGAGTGGTCCTGTATACTTTCCTAAGTGCCAGGAATGCTTTCGTTACAAAAAGATGCATAAAAGACGCTTTACGGTACAATTTAACACTTTAACGGAACGATACGTAACCGAACAACCGGACAGTACCCGGGACACCAAAATTTCGACAGAAACATTATTGTATTATTCTTAAATAATCATGGTCACAATAAGTCCCCACACACTATAGAAACATGTCATACACCCACTATTTTAGAAAATACCCTTAACCTCTTATTTACTTATCTACTAGTTACCAAGATTTCACATATTACCCCCCCCCCCCCCCAACCGATTTTCAGCCCTCAATGGACCCCACCCAAGAATCTTAATCATGACTTAAGATTGTGTTTGTTTCCAAGGTGATTGTTTACTTGTAGCTTTGCACAAAATATGTGCACTCATGACACCTAGCCTCCAAGCCACCTACTTAACCCAATCAAGACCCCTCACTCTCTCACCTCACTTCTCTCTCTCTCTTATTTCCAGCCCCCATAACCGATTTCACCATCACCACTTCAACCATTCTCATCTTCTCTATCACACAAGTCCATTCAAGCTTCAAGGGGATCCAAGGAGGTTGCAAGGTTGAAGGAACATCAAGAGAGCTTGTTCTAGTCACTTCACCATACTTTTTCTCACCATCATCCTTACACTAAGATTTCCATCCTAGCCTTGTGCTAGTGGTATGTCTCTCCACACCTTTGCTCCATCTTGTTCTTGTTATGTTTAGTTTAAATGTTCTTGACACACACAAGCTAAAACACTAGATATATGAACTTGAAACTCTACATAAAAACCCTTCATAAAAAGTTTGTTTGAAGTTGAAATCTGGTTGGTTTGAGTTTGGTAAATGCATGCATGGTGTTTGAACATTAAATCATTGTTAAAGCTTGGTTAGGGTCTTTGTTTATGCGTTTTTAGTGACTTCTACAATAAAAACAGCTTGCTGATTGAGATTTTCCAGCCCCTTCAACAGGCTGTAACTGGTTCATTTTTAATCGAAAAATTGAATTTCTGGAGTCTAAATTGTGTAATTTTGAATATCTGAACAAATGGAACTGGAATCGTAATTTTTCGAGGTCGTTTACTATTTTTAAAGAATTATTTTAAGACAGCAGCTCAAGCTGAAATTTTCCTGCTGAAAAAGTGTGTCGTAGTCGGAGTCAAAACTTAAAACCTGAGCGGAATCGGCTCATGGGATTTTTACTGTAGATGGTGACTGTTGTTCCCGTGAGCCTCCAACTGGAATTTCGACGATCTGACTTACGATTGATTTTTAGTGAATTTTTCCGTAAAACTGCAATCAGAAAGTATCAAATCTGATTGCAGTCGAGTAAAAGAATTTTTATATAAAATTGGTAATGAACTGATATCCGAAATTTTTACACAATAAATCGTGGATTATATATGACCTTTTGTAAAAATTTGAGAATTTTTGGAAAAGGATAACTATTTTATTTAAATACTCGAAAACAGTCCTGTTTTGTGTAATAAATCTGAAAAGACGTAGTTAGGGTATTGCATGTATGATTGTCGGGTTGGTTATGTGGGAACACTATATGAGATATTTGTGCAAGAAAATGATATGTTTTTATGCATGGACACCTCTTTTTACAGAGGAGGCTATGGCAAAATTTTCCGAAAATTATAACACTTAGTAAATATTTGCCTTCTAAGACTATAAAGTACTAGAACATTAAACGAACAAATATTTATCACGCGAATCAATGTAAGTAACACAACTCTAAACATTAAACTCTAAGCCAAGGCACGGCCCGTTTGTCTAATAGACATTAGACCATTGTAGGTAGTCGTGTTTGCTGAGGAGATTTGGGTTACGAGTACCGAAGACGCAATACTGTGAGTTCATGTCCCCCCTTTTCTCTTAACTATTTTCAGTTTTACACCTCGGGGGTGAAATACATGTTACAGACATTTACAGACATTTATTTACATGGTATGGTTAACTTAAGGAGGGTTTTTATTACGCGAACATGTGAGTGGTGGGCACAACACTTAAGGCCATCAATCCTCGTTGTAGGACCGAGACACATTAGTGATAGATCTATTTGGGTGTAGCGAGCCCCACTCCTGAGTCCGCCGAGTGGACCACGAAGTGACTAAGTGCCCGACGCACAAATCCGCTAGGTTTGAGTCTTCCCACTTCACACTTACCATTGGCTTTGCAACCCAATGGTGGTCTCTTTTTCCTTAATTGCTACATACCAGGGATTTTCATACATACAGACATTTTTACAAAGGTTTATACATACTCACTTACACATGAACTCGCTCAACGTTATGTTGACTTTTCAAACTACATGTATTTCAGGAAACTAACGGATCTGGCACGGTATGCACGTATTTTCAAGCTGCGTTTGAATAAAGAAGTCACTCAGGGTTTAGAAGATGTAACCTCTTCCTGGACGGGTTATATATACCTAAACCTGGTTTTGATTAAGTCTTTTGCTAAGTCTTTTTGTACTCAAATAAATCAAGTTAAGGTTTGTAAATTATTTTGTGATTGTTGAAAATGGGATGTTTCTAAACTTTATTAATAAATGAATATCTCCTGTTTTATTCATATAGCATTGTTGTGATTGTTGCTATGGTATTAAGAAGTCACACCAAATAAACCACGCTTCCGCAAAAGTCAGGGTGTGACAGCTTGGTATCAGAGCCTCGATCATAGCGAACTTGGATTCTTTCTCGAGTCTAGACTTTGATCATCAGGGCTCTCACGAAAACGTTTTCAAACATTTTTACACTGCATACACAAAACGTCCAGATCCAGGAAACAAACATTTTTACAAACAAAAGGCACAAATACACATTTCAAATTTATATTTATAATTCAGTCTTAGAGACTGAGGGAGGATCAGTCTTAGAGACTGAGGGAGGATCAGTCTTAGAGACTGAGGGAGGATCAGTCTTAGAGACTGAGGGAGGTTCAGTCTTAGAGACTGAGGGAGGATCAGTCTTAGAGACTGGGAGGTTGGTCTTAGAGACCAGGGATTTAGTCTTAGAGACTGGGAGGTTGGTCTTAGAGACCAGGGAGTTGGTCATAGAGGCCAGGGAGTTTAGTCTGAGAGACTGGGTGGGATAGTCTGGGGAATACTAGGATGATTACATGCTTACATTGTCATTACTTACACGCTTAATTGCTGATTATTGATATACGTGCATATGTGGTGAGTATTTGCATACACAAATTGTTAATAATTACTATGGGTATGCATGCTATGACTATTATGAACCGGCACACACGTCACACTATTTAGAAGGCGAGTTATCAGACATTGATAACACTACGGCCGCCGTCACAGATGATGAGACTGCATCTGCGCCAGAGACATTTACGTCAGACACTGAGAGTGATCCTGATATACTGACCAAGGACGAGGACAACTTCCAACCGTCCGCGCTACCAGATTTCGGGCGATACTTTACCCTTGCTGATGGCTTCGCTGACAAGGATCCTTCTGTCACTCTTGTTTCAGCCCATGACCACCTCATCACTGGGCACCCCGATAGTGAGCACACCATGACCCCGATCCTCGACGATGCGTCCCCTATGGACTTTTCTGCCGAAGGTTGGCTACGCGACGAGCAATTAATGATGACGTAAACATATTTATGGACGATCCTTCTGCTGATGCCTATGGTGATAGAAAGTTAGACGAGAACGTTGCTACTAATTTCACTTCTTAAGGCCCTTGTTAACAGGCCACCCTCTGATTCTAGTGTATATTCGATTTCAGACTCCCTTGAGTCTGTGACATTTACAGCCTTATAGATGGCCTGGTCACATCCTTCTACTGCTGACACAGACGACGACGTCATTATGACTGCTGCACTAACACCTGCTCGAGGCACCACACCGTTACACGACCCAGGGCCTGCTCCTGAGATAGCTCCTACACCTTTTGGGACAGCTTGATGTTGCTCCTACTGATCCTGCACCCTTACTTGGTCATGACCCTATTTCTTTTGACTTACCAAACAATGCATCCCTTATACCCGACCCAGTACCTGCACTTAATGACCTTCTTATCAGTTGAGACGTCTGCACCTGCACCTTCCCCCGCTGATGTTGCTCTTGTGAAGACCGACGTCCATTGCATCAACATGCCTATCGCTTTCTTTCAAGACATACCTGCACCGCAGAAGGGTACTCCAGGTCAGCACCCGCGTAACGATCCTTTTGCTACAGTAGCATTTTCTAAGATCTTACGGGCCGCACCGTTTACTACTTTCACCTCTACAGCGCTGGACGAGCCGATTTGATGGTTCCTACAATACACTATGCTAATTTTAGACCCTTACCATCCCTCACATTATGGAGGCCACACATGAGATGAGTTGCTCCTGTAACACCAACTACAGTTTGAGGATATGAGTCGCAGAACGTTGGAGAGCTGACACCACATTTGGTAACTTCAAATGCCAAACATTACATAACTAAAAGCATGATTTAAGTATTTACATCACAAGACAGCATATTGTCTGAAAAGTTTATTTAAGACACCACGTCCTCCACCCTGTTTATTGCTAGCATACTTTGATCCTCCACATTTATCAAGGTTCCTTTTTGCGCTCTCAACCGTTACTATTACACCATTCCCAGGATTCTGATGCTCATTCCTTTACTATCAAGCGGTAGAGCAGATAATTACTTCGACGTGTACACAAGCCCAAGGAGGAAGTCCACGTGTGCTAACAAGTTTACTTTCTTTCCTCCTCACCCTCAGACACTGGTATAATGATTTCTCGATCATGCGGATTACATTGCTTTCAAGTAAAGATACTAATGATAAGCCGGATTTGTGGAGACTTTTAAAGACCACTTCAGACTATGTGAATTTGATACACTACTACATTTAATGGACAAGGGTAGGGTGACCCTGTGTCCCTATTGATGTGATACATTTTGGAAGGCAATACAATTGTGGTCGGGGAATAATGAGGGCCCAATCATTATAAAATATGCGACAATACTTTATGGCCAATGACCAACGAAACTCCGTCGCTATGTCTCCGTTAAGCACGTTATTAATCTATATGTGTGTACAATAATTATAACGCTACGTGCTTGCTTACTATGCTCTCATTAAACATAATCACCAAATTTCTTGGCTATACTATGGTTATACTATTGCTTGATTGGTTGGTATGATAACCTAATATGTGTGTGTACATACGATCTCTAAACAACTATATGCACTCCCCGAACAAATGAGACCTGACCTAACCAACCTTCTTCTCAGAAGATGTCGATACAAGGGAACGTCGATACCAACAACCCTCTGCCGACAACAGCAGAGTCAGAACTGCAAGGGCGCATCTCGCAAGCCATCGCGCAACTCGAGGCCCTTCGCTCCGACCACGGCGGAGGTACCTCAGGAAATAACCCACCCAGCGGCTGCACCTATGAGCAGTTCTTGAACCATAAACCTCGAGAATTCGACGGCACTGGGGGTGCCTTAGCATTTGTGTGTTGGGTGGAAAAGACGAATTCTGTCTTACGATTGAGCAAATGCGCCCCAGAACATCAGGTTACGTACATAGCGGGGCTATTTGTAGATGGGGCTCTGTCATGGTGGAACCTTCAAATTCAGGCAATGGGCGAGGCCGCTGCGTATGCTATGACGTGGGACGAAGTGAAGGAACTAATGCGCAAAAGATATTGCTCTAGGGCGGAAGTCCAGAAGTTGGAAACTGAATTGTGGAACTTGAGAATGAAAGGTCCAAAGATAGCTGAATATGTGCAGAGATTTGGCGAGTTATCACAAGTTGCATCGTGTTTGGTGGAACCAGAATCTAGGAAGATCGAACTTTTCATCAGGGGACTAGCGCCGCAGATTCTAAGCCTGGTAACAACATCTAAGCCTTCAACAATTATCGAAGCAATCGACATGAGCGTGGCGCTCACTGAAGAAGCGATTAGACAAGGAAAATTTTCCACTCCGGAAGAGAACAACGAGGCTCCTGTAGAGTCATCTGGGGATAACAAGAGAAAACTCGTGAATTTCAAGAAGGTTACTCGGGTAAGTAACAAGAAGAAGGCCAAAAAGGGAAAGGATTACAAGGGTATCCTACCTAAGTGCGACAATTGTTTGCGTTATCATGTCGGGCGATGTAAATACGAAAAATGTGATAACTGTGGCAAGAGAGGACATCCCAAGGAAACTTGTAGGTAAGGTACTGAAAGTAGAAATGGAGGTCAAGATGGTAGTGAGAATCATGGTGAAAACAACGACAATGACGAATACCAGGGCAGAACGAGTGACAAACAGAAACGTGCTCAAGGTTGTCTTAACCGTGGGAGCAAGAAGCATTTCAGAAAGTACTGCCCTAAGAAGAATCAAGCACAAGGACAAAAGCTCAGTAGCAGAACTATGGGAACACGCCGGGATTCAAGTATCGGTACGTTCTATATTACTCAACGTTATGCATCTGTGTTGCAAGATACTATTGCAAAATCTAATCTTCGCATCTCTAGAGTTTGAGAGTGTACTTGGGTTAGTAGCAAGTAAGTTAGATAACTCGCACTCGATGGGACTAGCTAGGAGAAGCTAGTGGAAGCCAACACAGTAACTAGGAACGGCAAGATAGAACCTGGAGAGCGTAAGTTTACGCTTGATCTGCTGCCCGTTGAGTTGGGAACTTCAACGTGGAAATTGAGATGGATTAATTTCCATGTGATCGAGCAGAGTTTGATGTCCGCACCCCAATGGCGAATAAAGGAACGATCGTGACTCATGAAACAGGATACGCCCCTACAAATTACAAATTGCTGGAAGGCACGAAGAACATTGCATAAAGGATGTGTTGTCTTCCTGGCTCAAGTCGGGGACAAGGGAGCCGAAGAACTAAAGCCCGAAGATACCCCCGTGATCAGAGGATATCCTGAAGTCTTCCTCGAAGACTTTCCGGAATCGTCTCCTCAACGATTAGTCGAATCTCGCAACGATTTAATTCCAGGCGCCACACCTGTAGTCAATGCACCGTAGTGACTTACATTTTCGGAGATGCAAGGATTGACAGCATAGTTTCAGTAGTAAATAGAGAAGGAAGATAACAGACCAAAATTCCCCTTTTGGGGTAACCTCAGTTCCGCTCATCAAGAAAAAGGACGATGACTTTCAAATGATCGGAAGCCGGACGAGCTAGCCAACCAGGGTCGGTGGCTCTTGCTAAGGATTGACGAATTTCGTATTTAACTAACTGTGAAGACCCAACTACTATTTCACGATGAATCAATGATCGAGTGTCTTGCTGCGAATTCAGGAAGGAAGCATACCGAGGAAATTGTGGGACAATGACATGCTGTGAACGGACACATGAATGGTGTGTCACACACGATGCACTAGACAGTGTTACACCGAATATGAAACCTTAAGGATCTAGAAAACATATATTTAGGACCTTTGTGAACCCAGGTCCAAACTCGTAAGGGTTTTTATTTAGGAACCATATCTGTCAACTAAATCAACCATCTTTAACCTGGCGCATATGCCAGTTCCATTGACCTAACAGAGAGTACTTGGGTTTCTTTCACTTCTGGCGAGTAGATGTCTGCATCTCTACTCCCCTTAATGGTAGTTGCATCACATTAATTTTCTCGCTGAGAGCGAACACACATTTGCTTCGATAGCTGGTCATTTCATCACTTTAGCAGATACTCGTTGTTCCTTTTCTAGGAAACATACCTGACATACATGCATCATGCTACGCATGTGATTTCGTTTTGAATGAAAACTTCATTGGAGTTTACATATCCTTTTGCTGAGCCTAATTACAAATTCCTGATTCGAGTGACCTACATTATTGTTATTGTTGAACTATTTTGTTACCAAGCCAACGCACTTTCTTGAAACCGCTTTCTTTCAAGTTACAGACATGGTTTATTTTGCTACCATGCCGAAAATTCCTTTGTTGGTTCATACGTTTATTATCGGGTTACGTTGAAACCAAGTTCAATTGCTTGAACTTATCCAGTTCACAGGATTAATTTGAAACGCTATATGATGTATTGGGAGCATCATATTCAATTGTTTTTGCAGAGATACTTTCAGTTCAAGTCATAGTAGATTTGGTTGGTCTACGACTCCACTAAAATGTTTGAATTATTTCGATACCTTGCGGTGATATTTTCACAAAAACTGAAGCTTGCGCTAATTTGATTACTCACTTCGTACACGAAATTCAAGTCCCTACTTAGTTGTTAACAATCCATTTTGGATTTTCACGATCAAAGCGGTCTCAACACAATTGTGTGTTAAGGCAACGGTACATATATTCATTTCATAAGTACAATGTACCTCCTAACGATTCTTTCGTTGTCAATCAAATACCTTGTCAAACTTAATGCTTTTCACCTTCAATCAAAGGCAGTGGCTCTTTGATGTTCCGTATTTAACTAAAAACTTTGTGACATTGAGTAAATCAAAACTTTAGATTGTCTCGATACACTATCATTTGATTTCAGGCACGGTGAACTTGTTTAGTCACCCTTATTATTGAATCTCGTCATTTCGGCACCTTATGGTGTTACTAGCTTGTGCTAATTATGGTCAACTGTTTCACAAAACTACATATACTCTTGTTTGACTTGTCACCTAAACATTTCTGATGCAACTACAAATTTAAACAATGATACACCAGATTCGCTTGTACTTCATTCGGTGTATTTTCGCAACTCGAGAATGTCAACACACAAATCCTTATCATTTACTTATTCGCCAGTTGGCAGGTCATTTTCATCTCCAAGTTGTTGATTTTGAGTTCATATAGCGGATGCTATGGTTTGTGAAAATTTGCATACTATGACCAGTCATTTAAAAACTCTATTGGATAAGACTCCTCTTTTGTGGAACACTGCAAGCTGGATCACACTAGACAATACGTCAAATGCGTACTGTACCTTTGACATTAAATGCTATAAGCACATACCTTTTAACTATTGGAATTGTGATGTTATATATATATTCTTGGACTCACTTAATGTGAATAAGGCTTGATTCGATTTGGTGATTATCTACCTCGGTACTATCCATATACATACATACATAACGAAACCCTAAGGAATTAAGGTAGTACAAATTTCGAGGACGAAATTTTCTTAACGGGGGGAGAATGTGATAACCCTCAAAATTTCAGGTACTGTACAAATTAATTAATCTTAATTACGTGCTTAATGACTGTGCTTGATTACAACTGATAATTTAAACTGCTCTATGATTATATATCATATATACATGCATCATATTTTATACAGTCACTCCATTCATTACACACCTACATTAGTGACATAGTTGATGCACTCAGCACAGTTGACACACTGAACGGTTGATTCAGAAATAATGCTGACAATGCCAGCACTTAGACAGACAATACTATTATGGCCAGTATGAGCCAGGGATAGAATACTACACTGGTTTGTAGTGTAAGGAAGCGAGGACCATAAGACTGCGTCATTAGGTGATAGATATAGTGCCGGGAAGTGCCTAAAACACGCGTTAAATACAGAATTCTGCATTCTTTTATAAAATTCAGCATTTTATTATGCCAGTAGAATACACAAATATAGCAGAGTGGTCCTGTATACTTTCCTAAGTGCCAGGAATGCTTTCGTTACAAAAAGATGCATAAAAGACGCTTTACGGTACAATTTAACACTTTAACGGAACGATACGTAACCGAACAGCCGGACAGTACCCGGGACACCAAAATTTCGACAGAAACATTATTGTATTATTCTTAAATAATCATGGTCACAATAAGTCCCCACACACTATAGAAACATGTCATACACCCACTATTTTAGAAAATACCCTTAACCTCTTATTTACTTATCTACTAGTTACCAAGATTTTACATATTACCCCCCCCCCCCCCAACCGATTTTCAGCCCTCAATGGACCCCACCCAAGAATCTTAATCATGACTTAAGATTGTGTTTGTTTCCAAGGTGATTGTTTACTTGTAGCTTTGCACAAAATATGTGCACTCATGACACCTAGCCTCCAAGCCACCTACTTAACCCAATCAAGACCCCTCACTCTCTCACCTCACTTCTCTCTCTCTCTTATTTCCAGCCCCCATAACCGATTTCACCATCACCACTTCAACCATTCTCATCTTCTCTATCACACAAGTCCATTCAAGCTTCAAGGGGATCCAAGGAGGTTGCAAGGTTGAAGGAACATCAAGAGAGCTTGTTCTAGTCACTTCACCATACTTTTTCTCACCATCATCCTTACACTAAGATTTCCATCCTAGCCTTGTGCTAGTGGTATGTCTCTCCACACCTTTGCTCCATCTTGTTCTTGTTATGTTTAGTTTAAATGTTCTTGACACACACAAGCTAAAACACTAGATATATGAACTTGAAACTCTACATAAAAACCCTTCATAAAAAGTTTGTTTGAAGTTGAAATCTGGTTGGTTTGAGTTTGGTAAATGCATGCATGGTGTTTGAACATTAAATCATTGGTAAAGCTTGGTTAGGGTCTTTGTTTATGCGTTTTTAGTGACTTCTACAATAAAAACAGCTTGCTGATTGAGATTTTCCAGCCCCTTCAACAGGCTGTAACTGGTTCATTTTTAATCGAAAAATTGAATTTCTGGAGTCTAAATTGTGTAATTTTGAATATCTGAACAAATGGAACTGGAATCGTAATTTTTCGAGGTCGTTTACTATTTTTAAAGAATTATTTTAAGACAGCAGCTCAAGCTGAAATTTTCCTGCTGAAAAAGTGTGTCGTAGTCGGAGTCAAAACTTAAAACCTGAGTGGAATCGGCTCGTGGGATTTTTACTGTAGATGGTGACTGTTGTTCCCGTGATCCTCCAACTGGAATTTCGACGATCTGACTTACGATTGAGTTTTAGTGAATTTTTCCGTAAAACTGCAATCAGAAAGTATCAAATCTGATTGCAGTCGAGTAAAAGAATTTTTATATAAAATTGGTAATGAACTGATATCCGAAATTTTTACACAATAAATCGTGGATTATATATGACCTTCTGTAAAAATTTGAGAATTTTTGGAAAAGGATAACTATTTTATTTAAATACTCGAAAACAGTCCTGTTTTGTGTAATAAATCTGAAAAGACGTAGTTAGGGTATTGCATGTATGATTGTCGGGTTGGTTATGTGGGAACACTATACGAGATATTTGTGCAAGAAAATGATATGTTTTTATGCATGGACACCTCTTTTTACAGAGGAGGCTATGGCGAAATTTTCCGAAAATTATAACACTTAGTAAATATTTGCCTTCTAAGACTATAAAGTACTAGAACATTAAACGAACAAATATTTATCACGCGAATCAATGTAAGTAACACAACTCTAAACATTAAACTCTAAGCCAAGGCACTGCCCGTTCGTCTAATAGACATTAGACCATTGTAGGTAGTCGTGTTTGCTGAGGAGATTTGGGTTACGAGTACCGAAGACGCAATACTGTGAGTTCATGTCCCTCCTTTTCTCTTAACTATTTTCAGTTTTATACCTCGGGGGTGAAATACATGTTACAGACATTTACAGACATTTATTTACATGGTATGGTTAGCTTAAGGAGGGTTTTTATTACGCGAACATGTGAGTGGTGGGCACAACACTTAAGGCCATCAATCCTCGTTGTAGGACCGAGACACATTAGTGATAGATCTATTTGGGTGTAGCGAGCCCCACTCCTGAGTCCGCCGAGTGGACCACGAAGTGACTAAGTGCCCGACGCACAAATCCGCTAGGTTTGAGTCTTCCTGCATCACTTCACACTTACCATTGGCTTTGCAACCCAATGGTGGTCTCTTTTTCCTTAATTGCTACATACCAGGGATTTTCATACATACAGACATTTTTACAAAGGTTTATACCTACTCACTTACACATGAACTCGCTCAACGTTATGTTGACTTTTCAAACTACATGTATTTCAGGAAACTAACGGATCTGGCACGGTATGCACGTATTTTCAAGCTGCGTTTGAATAAAGAAGTCACTCAGGGTTTAGAAGATGTAACCTCTTCCTGGACGGGTTATATATACCTAAACCTGGTTTTGATTAAATCTTTTGCTAAGTCTTTTTGAACTCAAATAAATCAAGTTAAGGTTTGTAAATTATTTTGTGATTGTTGAAAATGGGATGTTTCTAAACTTTATTAATAAATGAATATCTCCTGTTTTATTCATATAGCATTGTTGTGATTGTTGCTATGGTATTAAGAAGTCACACCAAATAAACCACGCTTCCGCAAAAGTCAGGGTGTGACACCGCAATCTAAAACGTTAATCCGAATCTCAGATCGAACTAAATTTATGAAGCTTTATTCTATGTGTAATCTATGTGATAATGTGGGCGTAAGGCACTAAATGTAACATGGCATGGAATACGAGGGGAAAGTGACGTGTCCGAAACATGGTGGATACGCCGCTGGTACTTCCTATATATAAGTGTTTCTTGCATGTTACCAACTTTCGTACCAAGTGCCATGCGAAACTTAGTGTCTGTTGTTGAATTCTAAAACTATGGAAGGTCTATTTGTGTATTCTATGTGGGATCTATGTGAAATCTATCTTGTACTCTAGTGAAATCTATGTGTAAACTACGTATGTGTGGATTGAGAAAACAAAATACGAAATGTAGCCCAGCGCCGAAGACGAGGGGAAAGTCGCATGTCCGAAACATGGTGGATACGCTGCTGGTACTTCCTATAAATAAGTGTTTTTGGCATGTTGCCGAACCTTCGTAACACGCGCTAAGCGAAGTTCGTAGTTTGGTAGGCTCGGGTTGAAGTGTGAAGTCTATTTGAGTAATCTACGTTGTAAATCTATTGGGTCAATCTGTGTGGATCAATTCGGGTCAATCTATGTTATTTAATTGGTTAATCTATGTTGTGGTTAACGAAGCATGACACCGATGACGAGACGGACGTGGCATGATTGAAGCATGGTGGATACGCCGCTGGTACTTCCTATATATAAGTGCTTCCGTCATGTTGCCGAACTTTCATAGCACGTGCCATGCGGTGTTTCGTTGGTTATGGATTGTCTATGGTAAACTATTGGATTGCCTATAGTAAACTATGGTAAACTATTGGATTGTCTATGTTAAACTATGGTAAACTATTGGATTGTCTATGTTAAACTATGTTAAACTACTGGATTGTCTATGGTAAACTACGTTAATCTATTGGACTGCCTATGATAAACTATGTTACTTAGGGAAAGTGTGTACTGCGACACGTAACATGACATAGGTGGAAGTATTATGTCCGAAACGTGGTGGATACGCCGCTGGTACTTCCTATATATAAGCATTTCTGACATGCTGCCAAACTTCGTACAACATGCCATGCGAAGGTTGTGGGCTGTGGTGTTACATCTATAGAAATCTATCGAATTAACCTACGTGTGTAATATGATAATGTTGAGTATGTTGTTTGGACAATTGCGACACGTAACATGACACCAAGTATGGGGTAGAAGTGATGTGCCCGAAACGTGGTGGATACGCCGCTGGTACTTCCTATATATAAGCGTTTCTGGCTCGTTGCCAAGTTCCGTACGACGCGCCATGTGAAGGTCGTAGGTTGCGGTATCTATGTGGATCTTATGAATCTTGAGTCTTAGTCTATTGTGCGTAAGTCTATGTTAACCTAAACTTACACGATCCTTTTATTGGATCTTTAGATGTCTACTCGTATGATGTCTGATACTCTCAAGAGATCCAGAGAGAAATCTCAGAAAAAGATGATGTCCTTCATGGCCGACCAGATTGCTCGTGTCATGCCAAAGATTGTCTCTTAGATCAAAGGGTCAAACACTCCTCCATCCTCTGCTGACTCTAAAACTGAAGAGCCTAAGCCTACAAGGTTCAACTATAATCATTTTGTCTCCTGCAACCCTAAGTCCTTCACGGGAAGTGATGGGGTGACCGCGATGTTGGAGTGGTTCGACAGTATCGAGGTTACCTTCATTAACAACGAGTGCCCAGATCATCTAAAGACTAGGAGTGCAACGGGAATGTTTAAAGGTAGAGCGTTGGAGTGGTGGTCGAATGAGAGAAACATCCGTACTAATGAAGAAGCCTATGCTCTTCCATGGGCCGAGGTGCGTGAGCTAATGATGCTTGAGTTATGCCCTCCTCATGAACAGTTGAAGCTTGAAGAAGAGTTTTGACACTTGAAGCAGATTGGTGACGACAATCTGGCTTATACTACCCTTTTCAAGCAGCTCAGCTTGATTGTTCCTCACTTGGTTTCTACTCCCAAGCGGATGATAACCAAGTACATCAATGGGTTTCCTCCTGCTATGCGTGATTCGATCGAAGCAGCTCAACAGGGAACTATTGAGGAAGTCTACCGTTTGGCAGCAAGTTTAAACAACAATCGCGTGCGTGACAAACAATTTGGAAGTTCTGCATCTTCAAAGTCAGCAAACCAAGTTACCCAGCAGTCTGGTGGCAGTAGAAATAAGAATAGGAAATCCCAGGGTTCAGGGTGTAATGCGATTACCCCTGCTGCTAACCCCGCTACAAATCCTGCTGCTAAGCCTGCCACCGCAGCTGCTGCACCATACCCTCGTGCTCCTGAAGCCAAGAAGCAGTATACTGGGTCTTACCCTAAGTGTGCAACGTGCAATTATCATCATCCTACTACTTCCGCTTGTTGTTTGTGTACCAACTGCATCCATCATGGTCACACGACTCCCTACTGTCGCCAAGCTAACCCTGCTCAACCAGCTCAGCAAGCCCCAGCTCAAGCAACCGTACCAGCTCTACCAGCTCCTCTTCAGAATCCCAAGCCGATCAATGCTGTGCGTGCATGTTTCCAGTGTGGAGATACAACTCATCTTTGTCATCGTTGCCCCCAGCTGAACCAAGAGCAACAAGCAGCCGCTTGTGGAGGAGCATTCAATCTCAATGCTAATCAGGCCCGCAACAACAATGACGTGGTGAATGGTATGTTTCTCATTAATAACCTTTATGCTTTGATCCTATTTGATACCGGTGCCGATAAAAGCTTTATGTCTGTGGAATTTGAGTCTTTGATAAATTGTACACGCTCTAAGTTACCTGAGTCGTTCTCTGTTGAGGTCGCCAATGGAAAGTCGATCCTTGTAAATTCGATTGTGCGTGATTGTTCCTTGACTCTTAACGATCACGTTTTCTCTATTGATCTCATACCCATGCGTTTGGGTAGCTTTGGTTGCGTAAGAATCATGCCGAGATTGTTTGTCACAAGAACCTCGTTCGTCTTCCTCTTCCGTCTGGTGATACTTTGAACGTTTATGGAGACCGACCTTCGAAAGGGCTAAGGCTGATGTCATGCACACAAGCGAGCAGAAGTTTACGTAAACAGAACCCTGCCTTCTTGGCCCACGTGGTGGAACAAAAGGGCAAGGGGAAGAACATAAACGATGTTCCGGTTGTGTGTGATTTCCCCGATGTCTTTCCTAAGGATTTACCTGGTCTTCCTCCTCCTAGATCCGTCGATTTTCATATTGATCTCGTACCTGGAGCGACTCTTGTCGCCAGGGCTCCTTATCGTCTTGCACATTCTGAGATGCAAGAGCTAGCCAGTCAACTACAGGAATTCTCGATAAGGGTTTTATTCGTCCAAGTACCTCTCCGTGGGGTGCTCCTATTTTATTTGTCAAAAAGTAGGATGGTTCATTTCATATGTGTATCGACTACCGTGAGCTTAATAAGCTAACTATTAAGAACCGCTACCCGTTGCCTCGTATTGATGACCTATTTGACCAACTACAAGGCGCGTCATGCTTCTCGAAGATTGACCTACGTTCTGGATGTCATCAGCTACGTGTCCTCGAAGATTATATTCAAAAAACTGCGTTTCGTACCCGTTATGGACATTACGAGTTCGTGCTCATGCCCTTTGGCTTGACTAACGCACCTGCAGTGTTCATGGATCTAATGAACCATGTTTGTAAACCCTATTTGGATCGTTTTGTTATAGTCTTTATTGATGATATCCTTATTTATTCTAAATCTAAAGCTGATCACGCTCGCCATCTACATCTTATGCTTGAACTTCTACGTGGTGAACGCCTATATGCTAAATTTTCTAAGTGTGAATTTTGGATTAATGAAGTGGAATTTCTTGGTCATATTGTTAGTAGTCAGGGTATTCGTGTTGACCCTTCTAAGATTGAAGCAGTGAAGAATTGGTGTACGCCTAAATCCGTGTCTGAGATCCGTTCTTTCCTAGGATTGGCAAGTTATTACCGCCTGTTCATTGCGGATTTCTCTAAAATCGCTGTTCCTCTTACTACTCTAACCCAAAAGGAGAAACATTTGTTTGGGGTCCCGAACAAGAAGAATCCTTCTGAACTCTTAAGGACTTGCTATGTAATGCTCCCGTTTTGACTCTGCCTGATGGCAATGACGATTTTGTGGTATACAGTGATGCCTCGAACCGTGGATTGGGCTGTGTGCTCATGCAGCGGGACAAGGTTATTGCTTATGCCTCTCGTCAACTCAAAATACATGAAAAGAACTATACTACCCATGACCTTGAGCTTGGCGCAGTTGTTTTTGCGTTAAAGATCTGGAGACACTACCTGTACGATACAAAGTGCGTGGTTTTCACTGACCACAGGAGTCTCCAACATATCTTTGACCAAAAAGAACTGAATATGCGACAGAGGCGTTGGGTGGAATTGCTTAACGACTACGACTGTGAAATTCGCTATCATCCTGGCAAGGCGAATGTAGTGGCCGACACTCTTAGTCATAAAACTCATGTCAACGCTATTCGTAACTCTAGTAACCTGCATGCTTGTATTCGTGATGCCCAGTATTCGTCAGCAAATGAAGGTGGTATATTCGTAGAAGTACGAGGTGCTTCTGTTGACCAGCTCGTGACGAAACCTGATGGACTTCAGTACTACCTCAATCGCATCTGGGTGCCAGATCGCGATAACCACCATGAGCTCATTATGAATGAGGCTCACAAATCTCGTTATTCTATACATCCAAGTGCCGATAAGATGTACCAGGATCTGCGTATGACTTATTGGTGGCCTGGCATGAAGAGGGACATTGCGGTATATGTTTATAAATGCCTTACCTGTTTGAAGGTGAAGGCTGAACATCAACGTCCCTCTGGGCTCTTAGAACAACCTAAAATCCCCGTTTGGAAGTGGGATAGTCTTGCCATGGATTTTATTACTAAATTGCCCCGCACACCATTTGGTCACGATAGCATCTGGGTGATTGTTGATCGTTTGACCAAATCAGCCCACTTTCTTCCTATACGCGAAGATTATAAAGTGGAGAAACTTGCTAGGATCTATACCGATGAGATTATATGCAATCATGGCATTCCTCTTGACATAATCTCTGACGTGATGGTCGTTTTACTTTACGTCTTTGGCAAACATTTCAGTCCGCTATGGGTTCGCACTTGAATCTTAGCACGGCCTTTCATCCTCAGACGGATGGACAGACCGAGCGTACTATTCAAACCCTGGAGGACATGCTCCATTCTTGTGTCATAGACTTTGGTGGTAACTGGGATGTACATTTACCATTGATAGAATTCTCGTACAACAATAGCTATCATTCCAGTATTCAGATGGCTCCTTTTGAAGCTTTGTATGGACGGAAATGTCGATCTCCTCTCAGCTGGCATGAGATTGGGGAGAAGCAGTTCACTGGCCCTGAGATTATTCAAGAGACAACGGATAAGATTCTTCAGATCCGTGACAACTTGATCAAGGCTAGGAGCTGACAAAAGAGCTATGCTGATAAAAGGCGTAAGCCTTTGGAATTTGCGGTTGGTGACCGAGTTCTACTCAAGGTATCTCCCTGGAAGGGAGTGGTTCGTTTTGGTAAGAAGGGAAAGCTCGCTCCTCGCTATGTAGGTCCTTTCGTGATACTTGAAAGGATTGGCAAGTTAGCGTACAGACTCGACCTGCCACAAGAACTAAACAATGTGCACCCGGTGTTCCACGTGTGTAATCCACGTAAATGCCTAGCCGACGAGGAACTGTAGGTTCCCCTTGAAGACTTACAAATAAATGAAGCTGTTCAATTTGTGGAGAAACTGGTCGAAATCATGGACCAAGCTGTCAAACGTCTGAGGCACAGCAAAATTCCCATTGTTAACGTTCGATGGGAAGGAAAGCGTGGTGCCGAATTCACTTGGGAGTTGAAAAGTGATATGAAGGCCAAGTATCCGCAGCTCTATGAGCAGTCTTCATCTAAGATTTCGGGGATGAAATCTCTTAAAGGAGGGGAGACTGTAACGCCCAGCGTACCTAAACCTTAGGATTTTGTCAAGATTAGTCCCTGAAGTTTGCTTACTTTTCATTTTAGTCTCTAAACTATGTGGAAGTCTATATTATATACTAGAAATGCCTAAATCTATGTGTGGAATGTCTACGTCTTTGGAATGTCTATATCTATATGCTTGGAATGCCTAAATCTATATTTGAAATGTCAAAATCTATGTTGGAATGTCTAAACCTATAATGGAATGCCTAAATCTATGTTTGGAATGTCTAAATCTATTTGGTGCTTGACTCTTTAGACTCGTGAAACTTGATTCTTGGTTGAACGAGAGACTGGAGCCTTGTCACTGGCGGAATCTATTAATCTTTGGAACTTTCGATGTTTATGATGTAATCTAGTTATTCTATTACTCAATAATGCGCACGCATAATCTAACTCGCAGAACGAATCAAAAGCGATAAACGCGGAAAGATTGGATTGGCCGGAATGGCCATCCGATCGGACAGCCATCCGATCGGACTGCCATCCGACCCGTCCACCCTTACCTCCTTCACACACACTCTTCCCCTATAAATAGACCTGTCACATCACCATTTTCAGTGATGTGATAGCTCTGCTCGACCAGACCCCCTACCTCCTCATTCCTTTATTTTTCTCATCGATTTCGGTACGTTTCAAGCTAGATGTTTTTACTTTCTCGCTCTACACATCATTCTCTACGTGATTCTCACTTGAAATCACACTTTTCACCATGAAATCTCTCGGATCTGAGTTCTTAAGAGTGATGTCATCATGGGGGTTTGTACAAACAGCCATGTGATGTCATTCTGAGCGAGATCTAGCTCAGATCTAAGATATTTCATGCGTCCTCACACTAAGTCCAAGCTAAATCTAGACTTTTTCATATAAAACTTGAGTACCTTCCCCTTTCCTTAAACTTTTTACTTTAAATCGGTGGGAAACTGAGTCTAAACGGACTGTAGACTTGATAAATAGTCTAGAGTCGGTCTGGAACTAAGTTGATACCAGTAAATATGAGCAAAGCACGGATTCTGACATAAACCCGTCAGAGACATACAACTGATCGGTCAGGGGTGGTTCCCACCGATCAGAATGGTTGTGAGCTGATAGGTTTACCGTTGTCTCAATACGTGTCGTACCGTCACCATAAATCTAGAAACTTAGAAATTTTTACAAAAAGAGTAGACAAGAACAAGGGTCACCCGAGCGAGCGGCAACCCTATCGGACAGCTGTGCGATCGGACAACACCCTATCAGGTGACACTTGCCCTTGAAATATTCAACACTTAATAACCTTTCAAAACTGGGAAGTCTTGATCGAATGGTAATCCGATCGGACAGCCGTCCGATCGAACAACCATCCGATTGAGATGACCCAGAGTGCTTACCATTCGGATCGAGTGGCAACCCGATCGAATAGTCGTCCGATCGGGCAGCCACCCTAGTTTCCAAATTAAAAGATAAGTGGCAACCCGACCGGATGGCCATCCGATCGAGCAGCCATCTGACTTCTCACACTTATGTGTCACCCGGACGACCGGCAATCTGATCGGACAGCCATCCGATCCAGTGACTGTTCCGATACTTTACATAATCTCGTTGTTTTGCCCGACACTCATCTGTTATAATCTAATCTGGCTAAACCTAAAGAACTCCCTTTGATCCAATAACAGTTGCGACTGTTAAGCAATCACTGTGAATATACTCGATCCCCTTTTTACCTTAAGCTTTGGGGTGTAACATGTACTCTATAAACTACAATACTTGAATCTTTGAAATCTAAACTCTATCCTATGTGTATGTGAAAACTTGTGCATTCTAGTATTCTATTTGTGCTATGTGGACGTTTAACCCAGAGTGTGTAGTTCCGCCTTAACAATAGTAGCGCTATAGGAGATGCACCTCCCCGTTATTCTTGGGGGTATTGTTAGGAGGATTCTAGTTTTCCTTGAGTCTTGGGGAAAACAACTAAGCATCGGGATACTTGGGCTATCACTGGCTGGATGCGAACACTAGCACGGCTGAAACTATTTTTATTACCTACGCTATATATATGAGTTGTTTTAATCTATTATACTATTATCAAACTTGTATACTCGCCAATACTTTTGTATTGATATTTTAATATATGTTGCAGGCTGATAGGTTGCTTCGGAACACATGGAAATCAAGCTAGGAGTTGCCTAGAAACGTCGCTTAGTTAATTTAGTCTTTTGAACAATTTGAACAATTCGTTATGTTTGATACTTGTTAATTATGGTTGATGGTTGTTTTAGAAAATTATTATGAAACCTATTAAATGCCTATCGAAATAATTAGTGTTATGGAAATCTCATGAGCAATCTGAACGCTTAGTGCTCGCACCCCGATGTTTCCGCCAAACAAATACCAAATCATCTATATGAAATAATTGGGGTGTGACAATGCATCACTTTATATTATGTAACTATAAGAAATGACTTATGACACAACCTTATGAAATAATATTTTTTTCATCACTTGTAAGAAATATATAATTTTTTTATTTAACATATCATCTAAATAAATTAAAGCATATAAAAGGCGCAATAAATTGCAATAGTGATAAGCCTATTATTATAGGTTATTGTGACATCTGTGTCTCTACGACCATCAAACAAATACCAAATCAATGAAATATTGTGTTTCATACTTGGGATTTGTATAAATATGTGTATCATTTGCACATATCTATTCTTGTTCGATTTCGAGCTCTAAATCGCTTTCTTGAAAGTTATACGCGAACTAATACGTAAACGTAATCAGTTTAATGCGACAAAGACTCTGGAATAGTGACATGGGCTTAACATACCTTAAATAACCTTTACATAACTTATAAATAAGTTTTGGAGGGTTTGGCGTGTCGAAATCCAGTTTATTCGATCGAAGGGACTATTTGCCTCAAACTGCAAAAGTTTGCCGATTCATATGGTATCGAACCTTCCGGAATATGATCATAAGTTAAACATACCCTAAATATCCTATACATAGCTTAGAAATAGGCTTTGAGGGGTTCGGTATGCTAAAGTAAACTTATTTGATCAATAGGGACTAAAAGCGTCAAAAAGTGCACAAGTTTGCATTTTCGCGCATATCTTACGTTCTGAATATATCCGGAAATCCAAAAAAAATTTTGTAATCATTAAAATATTTTGTTTTAGTGATTGGCTAGATAAAATTCCATTCGTCGTGTAATTTGGATCGTTATTGCGTCCGTTACGATTTCCGTCGTAATTAACCGAATAACGCAACCGTACGACCAAACGAACCGACATCTGAGATTTTTTTGAGCATATTTTAAGTTCCCTATACTTTAACTTCATTTTAGAGCCTTGAAATTGGGTTAACGGGGCTTAAACGTGTCAAAAAATGCATCAAAAACCAAGTTTTAGGCCTGTAGGGACTAAAACTGACAATCTGCCAAAGTTTGCTAGGAGTGGGGCGTAAGCCTTGTCCATTTCTTACGCGGCCCGTGACAGCCCAGTACAGAAACATTGAATCTGGCTTTCCAGCCTGTTTTTGATGGTTTTGTTCATTGTTTTGCAATACCATTTGATGGTATTTCATGTTCCCATTGTTTAGAAAACCTTTTGCCCAAGTGTAAGGTTCAGATTCAAGCACGAATAACGAGAAACGATCCTAACGGTTGTGGGAATTCTATAAATACCCACACAAGTTTCACTCATTCCTCACACTCTTGGTCTGAATTGCTCTAAGTTGAAGTTCAAAACTTCATACCTGAGTATTTTGGATCAAGATCTTCCTAGCTTGGACCCTTTGTAAGTTTCTTTCGTGCTCGTTTATGTATTTCAAGCGTGAAAGTCAAATAGTGTTTGACTTTCTGCTTTGACCAGTCTTTGGTCAACACGAAGTTCGTTCGAACTTTGCAACGTGAGCGTAATCACGATGGTTATAGTCCTTAGTGACTATACCTACTGATTACCACGTTGATTAGGTGTAGTGACAAGTCATAGTTTCGGTCAAAATACGCGTTTATGCGTATTTTGCAACCAAACTATTCTTGGGTATCAAAACCCTTTGTTTTGATATCAAAACCTGTTTTCTAACTTAGTTAAACATGTTTTAACATGTTTAGCTCGTCACTTTTAGTCTAGTGCTTGTATAGAGTCGTAAGTCAAGCGGTCTTGACAACCGCTTAGACTTTCGAACTCGACCCGTTTGGTCGATCATTAGGATCCGACCAAGCATATTATGGGACCATAGTTGCATAGGGAATAACCTCCCGAGGTTATACATTATGGTCACTTAGTTTAATTAGTTGTATGATAGGTAGTTTATATGCCTTAGGAAAATGACCAAAATGCCCTTTTCATCCATAATTGCATTTTAAGCATATGTAACCTCACTTTTGTCACTTAAACTGATTATGCAACATATTTAAACATGTTAAGGCATATAATACTTGTCATAGGACTAGTTAGGCGTCTCGAACGCGTTTTACGCGAACGACGCGTTAAAGTAGCATAAGCTACCTAAACGGGTCGTAATGGGTCGTAAGCACTTAGGATAGGTTTCGATTTAGTATGTAGGCTTTGTTAAACCATATCATATGAGTTCCAATACTCATTTGGTTTACAAAACCTCATCCTATCCGATCTTCCGATTTAGGTCCGGTTTATTAACATAGTTACCTATATTAGGAGCCGTTTGATTCCGTGATCCCTCTAGCTTTGCTTGGTTGTTATTCAAGACTTCTAAGCATTCTCAAGTGAGTACATAGTTCCCCTATTTTACTGTTTTTGATTGTTTTGGGGTGATTCATATGTGTTAAATGTTTTCGATGTTTTTAACGATGGTTTCAAAAAAAAAAAACGAATAAAATGGTTTATATTAAACTAATAACGATTTCAATAATGTGAACAAACTTGTTGGACGTAGTTACATAACGAATACCATTCATTAACATTGATCAAGCTGGCTAGTATTAGGTTATGGTACCATAGGATCTGACAAATCCCGTTATCAGACTGCACCCATGGTTATGTGTGGGTGTTATGTGGGTAACGACTGAATCTGTGATTGTTAACTTACCCTTTGGTGGTTTGTTAATTCGTGTTGAACGATGGACGAGTTGCGAAGGTTTGGATGTTATTAGCGAGACGACCAAAAGTACTTTTCACAATTAAAACAAGAACGATTTTGGGAAGATTTAAACAATTGGAACAATTTAAATGAGATAACGATTTGAACAAACGATTGGTTTTGGGTTGTGATTAGATAATGGGACGGGTGTGACATGATAAAAGCATGGTAGATACGCCGCTAGTACTCCTTATATATAAGTGTTTTTATCATATTACATTTCGTGGCATTATTTAGTTCACTTGGGCAAACGATTTTAAAACGATGTCACATAACGATGTTTTCTAAATGATATAAACCATACGAGTTTTATTAACGAGATGATTTACAATTTGGTTTTCCTAAATAAATGTTTGGAGTTAAGAATCATGGCTACGAGATTTTATAAATTATATCCAACTTGATTTGAGTTGGTTAATTATGTTGCAATACTATATACTTTTCAAAACAAGGTTTTTAACTTTTGACTCTTGTAGTCTAAAGAGGTATTGCAACATGTAAACTAGCCATGAATCCGACACTCTCATAAAACCTATGTGCTCGCCAGCATTTCTTTGCTGTCTTTGTTTTTACATATGTTTCTGGTGTTGTTGAATGATGTTGATTGCTAGGATGCATGCTCACTTAGGACTGGACGAGGCCTTAGTGACTTAATAACGATGATAGGCTATGTTTAACTTGTTTGTTTAAATTTCAAGACAACGTAAATGGTTAATCTTTAACTAAAATAAAACTTCAAATTTCCGTGTGTTATGAAACAATGATTCTGTTACAACACTCCCCGACGATTCCGCCACGATTGTTGTTTTACGTGGTCGAGGTGTGACAGTAAAGTTGGTATTAGAGCTCATGGTTATAGGGAATTAGGTTATTAGTAATGCTTTGACCTAGTCTATAACCTTCCTAGGACTCTAACACAAGTTTCTTGTGTTTAGATCTTAAAACAATACCGTCACTTATCCTTAAGTGACAACCACAACAAGAACACAAATTTCAAATCCGCTTTGAAAACTAATCATCTATTCTCAGATGATTTATTATAAGGTTTTGAACCCTCTAAGTTTTCAAAATCTCATCAAAGTTGGGTCTTATAGTGTGAAAACGTGCAATCTGGAAGAGTGGATGCCTGTACTCTGAGTTTTCTGTCTAAGGCTAGAGTATTCGTACAAATCCACATAATCGGACCAGTCACTCTTACCCAGTGTTGTAGAAATCGGCCTAGGCGGCCGATTAATCGCCGCCTAGGCGCTAGTCGGTAGTCCACTGATTAATTTTAACCTAGTCGGTCCAATTAATCGGTAATCGGTCAAAGTCGGTCGTAGGCGGTCGTAATCGGTGAAAATCGGTCCTAGGCGGTCAAAAATCGGATTAATCGGCCTATATTAATCGGTCAAAATCGGGAAAAATCGGAAAAAATCGGTCCTAGGCGGTCAGAATTGGTCAAAATCAGTCAAAATCGAACCATACTATCTGAAAATTGAAGTATTTATGTGAATTTTGAAGTATTATTTTTATATTATTGGGTATATATATATAATTTTGAAAAAATACATATAAAAATCCCATTCCGATTAATCCCGATTAATCCCTATTAATCCCGATTAATCCCTAGGCTGTACCTCACCGCCCGACTAGCGCCTAGCGCCTTCTACAACATTGCTCTTACCTGGGAACTCTTGGGGTGAGTATCCACTCATAGGCTAAAGCATGTCTTCGCCATACATTAATACGACCCATTTACTTTGATTAATCACCGTCTCATTTGTTTGCCTTAGGTAACAAACAAATGATCACAATTTTTATGCGTTGTCATTCTGTTTTGATTATCCGATAACATTTCGCTTGTTTCCTCCCATGTCTTCCATTATCTTCATGATGCCTCTTCATCGCAACAACACTCAAATATCCGAACTAGGTGCTGCAATTGCCCAACAAATAGGCATCGTACTCCAGAGGACCGTTGATTTAGCTATCACCATGACTCGCCTCAGGGATGAAGCCGTACAAGGGAACCGCTCCTTGGTGCCATCAATGCAACCGTCATCATCCGAATCAAATACCCTGTTTCAAATGTACCTACTGTGGATGATGGGGACATTTGGTTAACGTGTGCCGCTTTGCTATCCAAAATAAAGCTGTTGCAAATCCTGCTGCTGATCAACCTCCTGCAAGGAAACCTTATGGCGGTACTGCGCCGATGTGCAACCCATGTAATGTACCTCACCTAGCTTACCTTCAGTGTCGTCTGTGTGCATCATGTGGGCGACTCGGTCACCTAGCAAATGCTTGTCAATTCAACCCAATCCAAGGTGGTCCAAACCAACCCCAAGTCAACCTTGCTCAAGCTCGTTTTCCTCCTGGTACTTACTACATCTATGGCAAGACAGGTTATCTCAAGAACAAATGCCCAAAGATTATCAATGATAATTTGACCCACGGATGAGCATTTGGCTGATTATACTGCTTTGAATAATCTGAATCTTATGCTTTTATTTCTTTTGTTTTTCTTGAACTCTGAAACAATCGGTTTTGTTTATAAATAAATCGTTGTTCACAATTCTGATGTACAAATGTAGTTGCATGTGTGTATGGCATACCCCTATGATACCTACACCAAAGAACTATGTTCTTTAAAACAAACTACTCTTGTAATTCTCCCATTCATGTGATCGCTCATGATTTCCTCAAAAATTCTAAGTACTCGTTTCATTCTAAGAAACGAAGTACGGAATGTAAGTGACAATTTTAGACGAAATACTCAAAATGTCACTTTAAATCCTTGGTTAGATAACTAAGGATATCTTTCAATCTCATACCCATATCATTTCATTCTAGTTTTTATAACAACATACATAGTATATGTTTTCAAGAACAACCTTCATGATTTCAAAATATTTCATATAGTTTGAAAACAATTTTAACACAATATATTTACTTAGTATATAAAGTGCATGATTTCAAAAAGCATTATTCATGTTTTCAAAAACCTTATACATAATCTCAAAATTCAACCCATATGATTTTTATAAACATATTTACCTAATACATCTACCTTATGATTTCAAAAGTATTACGTAAGGTTTCAAAACCATTTAACACATTTTTAAAAGAACCCCATGCATTTCTTTCAAAAACATTCTGCTCGTATGATTGACTTAACATACGTAGTACCCAACCTCCAAATTCCACTTCATATGTCGCCTTGGCATATCTAGCACCTCAACTTCATGAGCATTCTACCTCGTGTATCGACTTAAGCACGTCTAGTGCGAGGTTTCGAAACATCTTCCGTTATTAAAATTCCAAAATCCATATGGGATCTTCTTACCTTCACAATTAGATCCTTGTGGATGATTATTGCTCAAATCGGAGTCCTTAATTGAATTCTTTGTATGCCTTAATACGTACATTACGATTCAATAAGCACAAAGCCGAATTCCTATTAAGATCTTCCTATCTTCATAGTTAGATTCTTGAAAATGTTTAAAGTGCCAAATGAAATCCACGGATTGGATTCCTGGTGTGCTTTAAATACTCTTGTTCAAGTTAACAAACAAATTAACAAAATGATAACAAATTGAAAACCAAGATAAACAATTATGTGATTATGTGTTTTCTCTTATGTATTATGTTTTTGAGTAATCTGGATATTCGTTATCCAAATCCTCGTAGAATCTTCCATATCTTCATATGAGGGATTCATAGTAGGATATTCAAAAGGTACTACCTTAAATCCTTAATGGGCTTCTACGTAATAGTTAAGACATTTGGATTATATAGTACCATTCCATGATTCAAAAGAGACCCTTTGAGTGGTCTAGTCATAAAGATTGATTCAGAATCTGGTTAAGAAAGTCATGTGATGATATAGCCGAAAAGATTCCTTGGTGTCTATTTAAAGAAATCATTTATTGATTTAATTAAAAGGACCCTATGGTGGTCTAGTCACACTCATCACAGGTTTGATTTTCTTCCCCTACACATTATAGAATGCACTGTGTGGATTATGCAAGAAATTACGTAATTATGGATGCATACATAATTATGAAATTCGATGCACGAAAACCACAGTAAGATTTATCATGTGTAAGAACCGATAGTTGCAACAATAACGAAACGTGTACAATGTAATGGAGGTACGGTGGACGCACCAATGGCGCTTCATATACTTGTATATAAGTGTCCCCCTTACATTGCAAGCATGATGTTATTTAAAGTTACTAGAAGTTCAGAACCCTAACCAGTGTTGATTTATCTTTTCGACTTCATATTTCGAGCTCTCACAAGTTTCCTCTAAATAAATTTCGGGACGAAATTTCCTGAAGTAGGGGAGACTGTGACATCTGTGTCTCTATGACCATCAAACAAATACCAAATCAATAAAATATAGTGTTTCATACTTGGGATTTGTATAAATATGTGTATCATTTGCACATATCTATTCTTGTTCGATTTCGAGCTCTAAATCGCTTTCTAGAAAGTTGTACGTGAACTGATGCGTAAACGTAATCAGTTTAATGCGAAAAACACTCTGGAACAGTGACATGGGCTTAACATACCTTAAATAACCTTTACATAACTTAGAAATAAGTTTTGGAGGGTTTGGTGTGTCGAAATCAAGTTTATTCGATCGCAGGGACTATTTGCGTCAAACTGCAAAAGTATGCCGATTTATATGGTATCGAACCTTCCGGAATATGATCATAAGTTAAAAATACCCTAAATATCCCGAGATTTTTTTGAGCATATTTTAAGTTCCCTATACTTTAAATTCATTTTAGAGCCTTGAAATGGGGTTAACGGGGCTTAAACGTGTCAAAAATGCATCAAAAACCAAGTTTTAGGCCTGTAGGGACTAAAACCGACAATCTGCCAAAGTTTGCTAGGAGTGGGGCGTAAGCCTTGTCCATTTCTTATGCGGCCCGCGACAGCTGCCCAGTACAGAAACATTGAATCTGCCTTTCCAGCCTGTTTTTGATGGTTTTGTTCATTGTTTTGCAATACCATTTGATGGCATTTCATGTTCCCATTGTTTAGAAAACCTTGTGCCCAAGTGTAAGGTTCAGATTCAAGCACGAATAACGAGAAACAATCCTAACGGTTGTGGAAATTCTATAAATACCCACACAAGTTTCACTCATTCCTCACACTCTTGGTCTGAATTGCTCTAAGTTGAAGTTCAAAACTTCATACCTGAGTATTTTGGATCAATATCTTCCTAGCTTGGATCCTTTGTAAGTTTCTTTCGTGCTCGTTTTTATATTTCAAGCGTGAAAGTCAAACAGTGTTTGACTTTCTGCTTTGACCAGTCTTTGGTCAACACAAAGTTCGTTCGAACTTTGCACCGTGAGCGTAATCACGATGGTTATAGTCCCGACTGACTATACCTACTGATTACCACGTTGATTAGGTGTAGTTACGAGTCATAGTTTCGGTCAAAGTACGCGTTTATGCGTATTTTGCAACCAAATAATTCTTGGGTATCAAAACCCTTTGTTTTGATATCAAAACCTGTTTTCTAACTTAGTTAAACATGTTAGCTCGTCACTTTTAGTCTAGTGCTTGTAAAGAGTCGTAAGTCAAACGGTCTTGACAACCGCTTAGACTTTCGAACTCGACCCGTTTGGTCGATCATTAGGATCCGACCAAGCATATTATGTGACCATAGTTGCATAGGGAATAACCTTCCGAGGTTATACCTTATGGTCACTTAGTTTAATTAGTTGTATGATAGGTAGTTTATATGCCTTAGGAAAATGACCAAAATGCCCTTTTCATGCATAATTGGATTTTAAGCATATGTAACCTAACTTTTGTCAATTAAACTGATTATGCGACATATTTAAACATGTTAAGGCTTATAATACTTGTCATAGGACTAGTTAGGCGTCTCGAACGCGTTTTAAGCGAACGACACGTTAAAGTAGCGTAAGCTAACTAAACGGGTCGTAATGGGTCGTAAGCACTTAGGATAGGTTTCGATTTAGTATGTAGGCTTTGTTAAACCATATCATATGAGTTCCAATACTCATTTGGTTTACAAAACCTCATCCTATCCGATCTTCCGATTTAGGTCCGGTTTATTAACATAGTTACCTATATTAGGAGCCGTTTGATTCCATGATCCCTCTAGCTTTGCTTGGTTGTTATTCAAGACTTCTAAGAATTCTCAAGTGAGTACATAGTTCCCCTATTTTACTGTTTTCGATTGTTTTGGGGTGATTCATATGTGTTAAATGTTTTCGATGTTTTTAACGATGGTTTAAAAAAAAATGAATAAAATGGTTTATATTAAACTAATAACGATTTCGATAATGTGAACAAACTTGTTGGACGTAGTTACATAATGAATAACATTCATTAATATTGATTAAGCCGACCAGTATTAGGTTATGGTACCATAGGATCTGACAAATCCCGTTATCAGACTGCTCCCATGGTTATGTGTGGGAGTTATGTGGGTAACGACTGAATCTGTGATTGTTAACTTACCCTGTGGTGGTTTGTTAATTCGAGTTGAATGATGGACGAGTTGCGAAGGTTTGGATGTTATTAGTGAGACGACCACAAGTAGTTTTCACAATTAAAACAAGAACGATTTTGGGACGATTTAAACAATTGGAACAATTTAAACGAGATAACGATTTGAACAAACGATTGGTTTTGGGTTGTGATTAGATAATGGGACGTGTGTAACATGATAAAAGCATGGTAGATACGCCGCTGGTACTCCTTATATATAAGTGTTTTTATCATATTACATTCCGTGGCATTATTTAGTTCACTTGGGCAAACGATTTTAAAACGATGTCACATAACGATGTTTTCTAAATGATATAAACCATACGAGTTTTATTAACGAGGTGATTTACAATTTGGTTTTCTTAAATAAATGTTTTGAGTTAAGAATCATGGCTACGAGATTTTATATATGATATCCAACTTGATTTGAGTTGGTTAATTATGTTACAATACTATATACTTTTCAAAACAGGGTTTTTAACTTTTGACTCTTGTAGTCTAAAGAGGTATTGCAACATGTAAACTAGCCATGAATCCGACACTCTCTTAAAACCTATGTGCTCGCCAGCATTTCTTTGCTGACTTTGTTTTTACATATGTTTCAGGTTGTAGGATCGTTTTCAGACCCGAACAAGTCGATCAGAAGAGTTTTACTCAGAATGAAAGGCGGAAACAGAGATTCTGAGGTCAATTCAGCAAGAATATCACTTTAAACTGTCGTATTATTGATTCTATAACGTTTTACAGCGAGATGACACTTCGGCAGCACTTCGTTGCACAAACTGGAAAGAATGCAAATGATTTCGCTTGGACACATATATATAGGGTTCTGATTTCGCTTGAACAGGCTCAAGCGAAATCACATTTCGAGCGGAAACAGGTTTCAAGCGGAATTACATCAGGTGATTTCGCTTGAACAGGTAATGATCATTTCAAGGGGAATCACTAAATGTTATTTCGCTTGAAACTGTCACATACCCTATATTTGACATTTTCTCGTATTTCGTGCCCTGATCTATCTAAATACATATAAGACTCGATACAATACGAAGTCGACAGACGCATGCACCAACAGACTCCCCCTCGAATGTTGACGAGTCTTAAAGTTTCGAATCTTTGCATCTTCAGTCTTTATCAGTCCTCTCGAACTCTTTGAAGTATCTGACACTGTAAGCATCCTCAAATCTCTTTCTTCTCTTGATCTTCAGAATCTCTGGCTCTTGCCATCAGCACCAACATATTCCTCTCCTCGAATATTGATAACCTCCAGAATCTGAGACTGGCTCTTGAGCTTTCTAATTCTCTTGATCAGATCTCTTGATTCCTTAAGTTCATCAGCATCAGCAGTTCCAGAATCGTATCCTTGCTCAATTCCTGCTCAGGATCGAAACCTGGCTTACCTGCACAATCTCTACCTCACAATAAATTTTACAATTTGATAAATTTATACTCTGCTTACCACTTGTAGAATAAATCTTAGAATGATTTAACGTTTAGTCTCTGATGAACCACTTGTATGAATAACTTTTTATCTTTTCAAAAATTTTTCTCATTTTATATCAAATAGACTCCCCCTCACTAAATGCTCAACTCTTTCCCAGACCAGTTGTCATCATGTTTAGCACTCGGAATTTTGAAAATCAGCTCTTCAACACCAGTTTTCGAAAATCTTTTTGTATTTTTGAAGAAATGAATAACAGAGAAGAAATATTTACATACAATATTTTTGTGAGTTTGTGTAAGAGGATCATATCAGTTTATGAGACAAATCACCAACTCCGTTAAGCTGTAAACATTTTAAGTTCTAAATGATTCACATAGATTGACGATATTGTTGTCCACTTAAACTCAATCTAAAAACTTTCGAAATGCTTACCGATACGTTAAGGTATAATAATTTTGCACTAAATTCTTATGGACCCCACGATCTCAGCATATCCCCTCATCATGCAATACACTAACTCGAGTAATGCCTTTAAACTTTCATCAACTGTGATATGTGCGAAAACAACGCAGAATGTTTAAACATTAACAATCAGGTCGATCTTTCGATACGCAGAGAAAGTCCAATGTTTAAACAAAATAAGAAATAAAAACAAGTTGAAAATGTTTAGATCTTAACCACCAGTTCGATATTCACATATACGCAGAGGTGATCCAAGATTTAAACGAAACACCAAGAAAAATAAAGCAGAACGTTTAGGCACTAACATCCAGTTCGATACTCACGTATACGCAGAGGATGTCCAATGCTTAAACAAAATAAAGAAATAAAACAAGTTTAAATCTTTGCAAAAAGAAATGCACAATCACAGTGACTTTTTCTGCAAGTTGTGAAAGTTCACAAACTGACCAGTTTTTATACTCTTTGCATTCAGCGATTACTGAGTAGGCACACAATCAAGAAGGACAAAACTAAGTACTATGCTTTCAATCATGTTTCCCACTAGAACTAGGCTTTTTCATTTAAGTTTGTATCGTTATCGCAAATCTACTAGTCTAGCTGAGCCTATCGTAACATCTTTAGTGAGACCGTTTATCACATTTGACTTTCCATTTCTTTAACATGCTGTGACAGTCCAACTGATGTACTATCATTTCTTCTTTTTACAATAAAACTCATTTTTGAATTTTCAAATGTTTTTGTCTTTTTCAAATTTTCAAATGTTTTTGGATTTTCTGAAAATTTCTTACTCCCCCTAAAATGCAAACACAATTCAAGAAATTTGAAAACAAACTGTACAAGCAAATTGACAACCAATATCAAATCACTTCAATTCGCCATCCACTTGGCGTAAACAATCAGAACTCCCCCTCACAACAAAACATTTTCCCATTATGATTTCAAAACATTTAAGTTTGTTTTAATCAAATGGTTTTTTCCGGAAAATAAGTTTTGTTAAGTTTATCAAACCATTTGTAGATTAGGGGTTTGGTTCATCACATTGTTTTTCAGTCACTTGTAGGAAAATGCAAGTACAACTTAATGTCCTTGATTTACCACTAGTAGGTAAAAACCTTTTTCAACCATTTTTTCAACCACATGGCTTACCAATCAATACCACTTGTAAGTTACCATATGTAGGTTGAATTCTCAAGATGCCGATTCATGCTCCACGATTACCAACTTGGGAGCTCCGGCAAGTCCAGAGACTTACTGTTCGTAATATGTACCATCCCAGTCACAAACCAGGGATGGTTCAACTTTATCTTTCTTCGTCTTCTTCTCGTAAAACTCCTTCACTCCCTTGACCTTCCTGTCAACCATTTTACCAAAAATATTATGAACTTTGGAATTAAAGGCCTTTTCAATATCAAATTCTTTCTTTCCAGAAAAGAATTGATTTGAAATATCAACTTTACCAACTTTCTTCTTAAAATTTTCAGCCCGAAGTGGTGGAAAATTCACATCATCCACAATCGGCACTGATTTTTTACTTTTATCCTCAACCTGTGGCTCCTCTGACTTTGTGGAATCAGAATCATCGCCAGAAGATAGCTCCTCTGATTTTGATGAATCAGAATCTTTGCTAGAACTATCAACCGATTTCTTAACAACCCATTTTTGGCTGTCAAGTTTTGCCCTTTTCTTGTAAAACTTGTTTGAACTTTCACCAATTTCAAAAATTGAATTTTTAAAAAGTTTTGTTCTATCAATTGGTGGTTCAAACTCAATCACTTTCTCTTTTAGTTTAGAAACTCCCTGCTTGAATTGTTTTCATGTGAACAGTTCATGGCAATATCACCACTTTTTCCACATTTAAAACAGGTTCGTGTTTCCTTCTTCTAATCAACAGTCTTTATCACTTCTTGCTTCTTCGCAAGGAATTCTTTGTTTGACTGCTTTCTGAACAAACTTTCTTTTTCTTCTTCTTCAGTAGATGTACCTGAAACAAATATCATTTTTGATTTAAAATCTCTAACATATTTTTCATTTTTATGATTTTCTGGTGGAATAAATCCTAATCCTTTCTTTTTGAAATTACCGTTATGGTTTGGTTTATTTTGAAAACCAAAACCAGAACTGTAACCTTTTTTCTCGTTTTCTCTTTGTTGAACTCTTGAGGTGTACTTTTTAGGTTTATCATTAAGATTTACTGTCACACCCTCAAAATACCACCTAGGGAGTGTCCCTGTTAGGCGTGTGACCACTAGCAATGAGCCACCAATTACATTGAATCATAAGTTTGTAATAATGTTCCATCAATTAATAATGATAAAATTCCAATCATAAGTTATTCAAAAACCACAAGTTCAGCGGAAGCGTTATTGTAACATAATATAAATACTTTTCGATCAATCATAAGAACTAAATGTTTGATAAATAATCCCATCCGTATAACCATGACCACTCTCGCTCTCCAGCCAGCAAGCTCCTGTTTCAATTACCTACGACCTGCGAGCACGTAACAAGTGTATCAGACAAAGCTGGCGAGTTCACAGTTTTAGAAAATGTTTGTTACCAGTTGTATATAAAACAGTTCCCTGACACATGCAAGTAATATTGTTAATATCTCATTTCCGAACAAGACGGCTCCTGAAATACATGACTGCCCTTCCCACGTACTCCTATCTAGTACTGGGCCCCGACTGGGTCATTAGTTCACATCCGTCCTATCTAGGAGCGGTGTGAGGGTGCCAAACCTAAGTAGCGCTACCAACTAATACCCGTTACCCTCCAGGTAACATAATAAGGGACTTACAAGAATGATAGGTGAGAATATTAACCAATATACCCGTTTTTACCCAAAAGACTTATCCCTCCACGGGATACCCACTGACTGTCCCCAACCACTGGGACGCATGCTCGAATGTAGTGAACTCACCTTAGAGTGCTCGGTAGACTTAATTACTCGTTTAACCAACAATCATTCAAGTCCTATGATAATTGCACATATAACAGTCAGTATGTATACAAGCTCGGTACGTGTCACTCCACATTTATTCATCAATCAGTGCACACAACATACAAGTAGTGACATTTGTCAACCCGTACACCTACTTATTCAGTTAAGCCCAAAGTATAAGAATTCATTAATCAAGTAAATCGGCCCACTAAACATATATCATGTCTGCGGCCCATCTTGTAAACATGCAACCAATTAAATACAGAGTACTTGTGCTGCCCCCATTTCAAATACCATTTAACTCCCAACTTTGAAGATCAAATTTGTACAGCCAATTAAAAAGAAATGTGCAGACTTGTCTTATATGCCAACATATTTATTTAAAACATCACATACATCTTCGAACCATGTGCTTAGAATACATGTACAGATATTTCAAACACATGTGCTGACCCCAATGCATAAAATAAGTTCTGACATGCAACTGCCAATTATATTGAGACCCTTATACATGTGCAGCCACTATAACAACATTATATATCCATTTGATTTACAAGTTCTGAAAAACAGTGTGGATTTCATCATTCATTCACATGTGCGATACATATATTTATTAGTTTATACTCAGACCAATTTTAGAATTATATATTCGGTCCATGTAAATCAACCAAGTTAAATCATACTTTTCACAAACGAAATCGGACATATAAAGAATTCAATCATATAACAATAACACTCATCATGGCTATCAACATTCAAACCAATTCCATCGCCGCATAATATTTAGTCATCAGGTTTATGCATCACTGATCATCATGTATATCATCTTTCTTATAACAATTTTCATATGCCAAATCATTATACACAGTATCGTTATCTGATCATCACAACCTCATGCGTACAAATCACAATACTTATATTCATCAATATCACATATCAATATTAACACAACAACCTCTCACTTACAATAAATCATATCACTTGGCACATACCTATAATCGATACAATCCACACATAACCAAGAGGGTCGACCGAATGGAATGATGCTTCAATGATGGGGTCTACTGCCGTCACAATTCAATGAACGAGGGAGGGTGTTTAGGGTTTGTGATGATGGGAATATTAACTAATGAGAACCACGTATAATTATTTATTTGTGTGCGTGCATATATTTTCTCAAAAGTGGCCGGCCCAAAGTCAATGTTTTTATTTGGGCTTTGCTTAACCATACATGATTGTCATAATAACGAGTGTGTGATTTCATTGATTTCATTTTCTAAATAACCACACCATATAATGATCAAACAAGCTCACATATAATAATCAATCCATATAAAATCAAACATGTTCGCATAGTGTGCACATAATCACGACGTATGTCTACGAACGAAACATAACGATGCTAACTACGAAAACGTGAAATTAGATCCTGCTAACCTTGAAAGTGCGGGTTGTCACATCATCCCCCACTTGAAAGAAATTTCGTCCCAAAATTTGACAAGCAACCCAAAACGGTGAAATGTTAAATCAGTGCGGATCTTCCGCTGGTGCCACATCATCCCCAACTTGAAAGGGAATTTCGCCCCGAAATTCACCAGTTGTATCAGGTTTAGGTTGATCAGTTGGGAATAAGTGAGTGTTCTTGAGCTTCTTCTGATCCTTGCGTTCCCACGTGAACTCCGGCCCACGTCTTGAGTTCGGGGCATCTTGTCGCTAGCCTTAGGTTCTATTAAGGGTATCACTAGGTTCCCGTCGGACTATCACTTCCCTAGATTCGTGGCATAAATGGCATCGTAACCGTTATCCAGTTCATCAGGTAACTCGAGTTTGTGAGTCATATCACCGGCCTGTTCCAGAAATCCGAATGTCCTAACGCGTCGTAAACTAAACTTGCCACGTTTTCTATAGCGTACCGCACCCTCCCAGGGCGAGACTTTCGATTATGACACGTTCGCCTACAGCTAATTCCCAGTGTTTCCTAAGCTTATTGGCTTTCCTGACAATCGCGCGTAGCCGTCAACAATTTCCTATCTAAGCAGTCTTCAAGAGTTTCGAACACAAGTCCTGGATCTGCGATTAGGTTGTCACCCACCTTCGTCCATCAAGAAGATTGGTATTATCATCGATGCAATGCCTTAAATAGAGCTGTCTGAATACAGGAATGGTAACTATCGCAGTAGAACTCAGCCATAGGTAATTATCCCTCAAATTTTACTATAGTCAATCACACACATGTACACAACCTGTCTTCGAATGTCAGGATGGTTCGCTTACTCAGACAGTTTGTCCTACGGTGATAAGCAATGCCCATGTCTAGACGTGAGCCCAGGGTATCGTGTATTGCCTGTCATAAATCAGGTATATCTCAAAAATCAGAAGCAACGGAAGTTGGCACCTCGTGCCTAGAAGCCGCCTCTCCCAAAGTAATATCCACAAACTGTGACGACTCGTCAGTTTCCTTGGCTGCAAGAAGGCGTACTGGTAGCGTGAGACAATCAACGATCACCCAAGTGATACTGTTTCCGTTCTGAGTTGTAAGTAGACTAGTGACAGAATCCATGGCAGTCCGTTCTCATTTCCATATACGTATTTCTGGTTGCTGATACTTCACCTTGACTTCCCCACAAGTCAAGCATCATTCACATACATAGCTAGGCTGGCATTCATGTCCGATCACCAGTGCAAGATTTATAGGTCCTAATATTTCTCACCAAAACCTAGACGACTAGATTATCGAGGCCGGTGTGCTTTGCTCAACACGAGTTCCCTACAGTTGCCATATAATGACATCCACATTCGTTCCATGAGGTAGCGTATGACATCCGACCTGCCACATGTTGCTTCTCCATGCCCCGCATGGGTTCAACTTGAAAATCCTCCTCCTTCAGTTCTCCAGTTTGAACAGAGTGAGTCTGATCAGGTAAGTTAAAGTCGATAGTGAGCTGTAAAGCTCATGCACGTCCGGGTTTCACAGTCGAAATCATTCAAAGGTTCCATCTAGCGATGTCATTACATGATTTAGCTCCTCCGAAACAACGGTACACGGGAGGCCCTTGTGATCGATCTAAGTGGTGCATTCGGTACCGTCCAAGTAATGCCTCTAATTTAAATCCAAAGACTACGGCTTCCACCGTAGGTCGTGACTCGTGCGGTTTTTCCTGTAAGTCCACCACGTACGCCATCGCCCTCTCATGGTGCATCGGTGTGTAACTAGGACTCTGATTCGAACCATCATGGTACACCACTAGATCACACGTACCCTTAGGTAGAGACGATGCGCAGCGCGTTGCAGAGTTGGGATTCGAAAGCAGAAAAGACGTTCTCCTGTTTTGCCTTCCACGAACACAGCACCCTGCTGTGCTAAAGAGATTTATGATGCGCGATCTTCGAAAATCCTGTGACGAATCTGTGATAGTGTCTAGTGAGACCAAGAAATTGCTGTATCTTCGAAGGGATCTTTGGTGTCGATCAATTTCTGATAAAACGGATCCTAGCGAGATCCACGTGTATTCCCACTTCGTTGTTCATATGACCAAAAATGTACCTCTCGAATCCAGAAGTTACCTTTGACAAGACATCGCGCGGAGTAGCTACCCTCTCGAGAGCTCTAAAACAAGATGCATATGCCGCCCTGGTTGTTCCTTTCTTCTAGAAGGATTTCTAAACATCCATAAACACGGTCAGTTCATGTGATCCCCAAGAAGTTGCTGGTGTGTCGATCAATCCAAAGGTCAGGGGATACAAAGTTGTAATGGCCGCACAACGTTCGATTTGCCGTTTTAGGAACTTTCCCCCTTGGACTTCCATCTGGTAATAGTTCGTTTGTTAGCCAATCCTAGAATGAGAGCTTGACCCTCGCAACTGGTCAACAGTTTGTCAATACAAGGTCAAGGCAAACGGTTCTTAGCTGTCACCTTGCTGAGTTCCCGATAATCAGTACACATACGAAAAGGCTTCTCTTCATGGGTATAACTGGGGCTCCTTAAAGCGAGAACAAAATTCCTGTCTGACAGTTCCTGTAGTTGATTAAACAGCTCTTGCAACCCTCCTGGTGCAAGACGGTAAGGAGTACGAGTATTCAGAGCTACCTCTGTCGTGAGATCAACTGAGATTCCGACTAACTGGTGTGGAAGTAAACCTGAAAGTTCCTTGGGTAGCACATCAAAAGGAATCACGAATGATTGGTGGATCCTCGATCCTCTGTTTCCTTAGCCCTAACGTCAGTAACGGTTGCTAGTATAGCGGAGTAATCCCTCCGTAGACACTTCTGGCCTTCATAGCTGAAATGGCGCTAACCTTTGCACCACTCTGATGCTTTAGAATAATAATGATCCTCCACACAAAATTTTCTCCTCACTGGTGTTTCTGCGCGATTCCCTGGATAACCAATCCACACTAACTACTGTATTGTAACCATCAAGGGTGGTGGAAGGAAGGTCTATATCGAACACCTGTTCCCCAAGGTCGAGGTTGCACCCCAGCGAACATATAAGGCTTCAATTGACTTGCATCAGGGTTAAACATAACAGAGACGAAGCGAATAGCTACCCATACAAGCTATCGTGTTGTTATTACGCCTGGTATAGCCTATGCCAATACTAAATATCCTTCCATGAACTTCATTTCCAGTGTTGTTTTCATCACGAGAATTTCCAGTACTGCCGTCGTTCCCTTGGTTGTCGTCGCCTTGACTGAACACAGTCGACCCTTGTCGAGGTCACCTTCGTTTCCATACTGTAAGCTACGATCACGAGTACCTTGATGTTGCCGCGACTGTTGCCTCTAATATTGTTGCCCGTAACGGTGTCCTACGTCCTTTCACCAACAAGGTCCATCTATCCACATTCCGTGCCACGTCCTTAGGCACTACTCATGGTGCGGGCGGTTACACAGTCCGCTCTATAGCCAATCGTCATCGATTTTGTCCCGATTGGTTCGTAAGAGTCGACTCCCATGAGTTGTTGGCTGTGGTTAAGGATTCGATTGGATTCAAATCGCTGTTGTTCGTTGCCGGTAACTAGGGTCGTTCAAATGCTGAAGTCGGTAAGGTACTACATTTACCCTCTTGTCCATCGTTCTTGCAAGTTGACTGAGTAATGCACGGTATGTCGCGAGAGTGTTGCAGAAGTGATCGCACTTCAGGATTTACGGCGTCAACACGCTTTGTTCCAGCAAACAAAGATAAGTGAGGAAACTATAGTCCAATCATTTGACGCTGAGCCATCCAACTCAGGGAAGTTCGTACTAGCACCTAACATTCTACACAGTTCGCTAGGCGTTCAGAGGTGTGTTCAGGTGATACTCGTTAGCATCAAGATTCATAAGGATTCAGAAAGGAGTGAGAAGATCACGTTCAAGTAGGAGACAATCACTGTTATGATTCCTATAAATTTATTACGTTTCACACTGATCAAAATAACAGAGCGGAACCCCTTCTTCACTTGTTAAGCCTCACTGGGACTCACATGCTCCCCACATTATTATTATGTGTGCACCCACAATAATATTGTGATTCGCATGTTCATCTCAGCTCCTCCTAACTCATGTCGAATGGTTCCTCAAACTCGAGTAGCAACAAAGAGCATCACAAAACGTGAGTCACGAATGTTTAGGGAAATACCACCCTATCAGTCACATAACATGTGCAAGTAATACGTAAATTCATACTGTTGTGTTAAGCGTGCAATCACATGTACTATCATATGTAACTGTTCACTAGTTATGCAGTACAATGAGTATACGAGAGACGAACCTTGCAGTCTGGAGCTGAGTGTCATGGTCATATTCAGGACTTGTTCGGTTATAGTCTGGTTTTATAAAAACGTTTTTAAAACCAAGTTCACTATAACCAATGGCTCTGATACCAAACTGTCACACCCTCAAAATACCACCTAGGGAGTATCCCTGTTAGGCGTGTTACCACTAGCAACGAGCCACCAATTACATTGAATCATAAGTTTGTAATAATGTTCCATCAATTAATAATGATAAAATTCCAATCATAAGTTATTCAAAAACCACAAGTTCAGCGGAAGCGTTATTGTAACATAATATAAATACTTTTCGATCAATCATAAGAACTAAATGTTTGATAAATAATCCCATCCGTATAACCATGACCACTCTTGCTCTCCAGCCAGCAAGCTCCTGTTTCAATCACCTACGACCTGCGAGCACGTAACAAGTGTATCAGACAAAGCTGGCGAGTTCACAGTTTTAGAAAATGTTTGTTACCAGTTGTATATAAAACAGTTCCCTGACACATGCAAGTAATATTGTTAATATCTCATTTCCGAACAAGACGGCTCCTGAAATACATGACTGCCCTTCCCACGTACTCCTATCTAGTACTGGGCCCCGACTGGGTCATTAGTTCACATCCGTCCTATCTAGGAGCGGTGTGAGGGTGCCAAACCTAAGTAGCGCTACCAACTAATACCCGTTACCCTCCAGGTAACATAATAAGGGACTTACAAGAATGATAGGTGAGAATATTAACCAATATACCCGTTTTTACCCAAAAGACTTATCCATCCACGGGATACCCACTGACTGTCCCCAACCACTGGGACGCATGCTCGAATGTAGTGAACTCACCTTAGAGTGCTCGGTAGACTTAATTACTCGTTTAACCAACAATCATTCAAGTCCTATGATAATTACACATATAACAGTCAGTTTGTATACAAGCTCGGTACGTGTCACTCCACATTTATTCATCAATCAGTGCACACAACATACAAGTAGTGACATTTGTCAACCCGTACACCTACTTATTCAGTTAAGCCCAAAGTAGAAGAATTCATTAATCAAGTAAATCGGCCCACTAAACATATATCATGTCTGCGGCCCATCTTGTAAACATGCAACCAATTAAATACAGAGTACTTGTGCTGCCCCCATTTCAAATACCATTTAACTCCCAACTTTGAAGATCAAATTTGTACAGCCAATTAAAAAGAAATGTGCAGACTTGTCTTATATGCCAACATATTTATTTAAAACATCACATACATCTTCGAACCATGTGCTTAGAATACATGTATAGATATTTCAAACACATGTGCTGACCCCAATGCATAAAATAAGTTCTGACATGCAACTGCCAATTATATTGAGACCCTTATACATGTGCAGCCACTATAACAACATTATATATCCATTTGATTTACAAGTTCTGAAAACAGTGTGGATTTCATCATTCATTCACATGTGCGATACATATATTTATTAGTTTATACTCAGACCAATTTTAGAATTATATATTCGGTCCATGTAAATCAACCAAGTTAAATCATACTTTTCACAAACGAAATCGGACATATAAAGAATTCAATCATATAACAATAACACTCATCATGGCTATCAACATTCAAACCAATTCCATCGCCGCATAATATTTAGTCATCAGGTTTATGCATCACTGATCATCATGTATATCATCTTTCTTATAACAATTTTCATATGCCAAATCATTATACACAGTATCGTTATCTGATCATCACAACCTCATGCGTACAAATCACAATACTTATATTCATCAATATCACATATCAATATTAACACAACAACCTCTCACTTACAATAAATCATATCACTCGGCACATACCTATAATCGATACAATCCATACATAACCAAGAGGGTCGACCGAATGGAATGATGCTTCAATGATGGGGTCTACTGCCGTCACAATTCAATGAAAGAGGGAGGGTGTTTAGGGTTTGTGATGATGGGAATATTAACTAATGAGAACCACGTATAATTATTTATTTGTGTGCGTGCATATATTTTCTCAAAAGTGGCCGGCCCAAAGTCAATGTTTTTATTTGGGCTTTGCTTAACCATACATGATTGTCATAATAACGAGTGTGTGATTTCATTGATTTCATTTTCTAAATAACCACACCATATAATGATCAAACAAGCTCACATATAATAATCAATCCATATAAAATCAAACAAGTTCGCATAGTGTGCACATAATCACGACGTATGTCTACGAACGAAACATAACGATGCTAACTACGAAAACGTGAAATTAGATCCTGCTAACCTTGAAAGTGCGGGTTGTCACATTTACATCTTTTATTTCAGAAATATTCATTTCTGTTAGTTTGAAAACCTTTTTGATCATGTCAGGTTTGACACCTCTTATTGGAAATTCCTCATCAAAATATAATTTGTCAGAATCATTCAAAGTATATGCAACTTTAAACGTTTCGTCATTTAAATTAGATTTTGATAACAGGAATTCTTTATTACAAACCCTTTTGCCCTGTTTGTCAGATTGACTCGGAAAGCTGGACTCAGACTTTGACTCTGACATAGACTCCAACTTTGACTCCTCGGATTCATCTTTGTCCAACACCTGATCGACCATTTTCTTTATTAACTCGGACTCATGATCAATGTCAGATGATGTAAACGTGACATCAATATTATCCGGCAAGTTAACTGACGACTCCGACTCCCACTGTAAATTTGTTGCCTTTTCGACTCTTTCTGAATTTGGATTTCTCAGAGAATATCCATTTTCAAGCGGGGGTGGACACTTGTTGTAACTGAAACCTTGTTTCTTACCAGATGTCTTTTCTTTGGTATCCTTCTTCTTATCTTTCTTCTTTTCAGGAGTCTTTTCTTCAGAAACCTTCTGTTCTTCAGTTACTTCATCATCTTCAAATACCTTCATGCCTTCAACAGTTGGATAAATCCTGTCAATGACATAAGAAGTACATGAGTAACTTTTCAACAAACGATTAACTCTTTCGGTTTCAATTCTTTGTGTTTCAAGTTTTTGTTCTAGCACAGCACACTTCTCGATGTAGTTGTTCACCACTTTCTGCTTTATCATAAAAGCTCCCTGAAGTGTCTTCATGGTTGTTGCTTGTTCTTCACTTGATTGATTATACTGGTGCATGGCTTTGTTCAGAACATCATAAGATTCCTTTAACCTATTCATGTTGTTCATCAACTCACTGTTTTTCTTTTTGATAATCTCACAAATCACCGGAATCTTTTTAGCATTAGCTTCTTCATCAACTTTGAATTTTGGTACTTCCTTCACCTTTTTCCTTATCACTGGAACAGCTTCATCATCACTACTGACCGGTGTTTTGACCTTTTTCTTTTTCTTTTTAACTTTTTCATCTTCACTATCACTTTCTGCTATCATTTTAAAATAATCTGCCATTCGTTTTGCGTAATACTCACGATCATCATCACTATCTTCTTCAATTTGAGCAACATACGCTTTGTGATTTGAATCTTTGTTTGGATCATAATCATCCTAATTGAAATTTGCCCAGCTAAAACCTTCAGGCAATTTTTCATCATCTTGGTTTATCGGGCATGCTTTGTTGTCAGCTGAGATATATTTGTCCCAACTGAAACCTTCCGTTGGCTTTTAATAATCCTGATTCACCATACAAGCTCTTTTTGAAGATTCTTCAATCACTTTTCTACCATGTGCCACTTGCGGTTCTTGTTGTTGTTGTGCGACTTGATGATAGATCGCCTTCCGGTAGTAATCATTATTGTTGTTGAACGGATTTTGAGCTCCACTTGCTTCGCGGTTTTTGCACTCTCTCTTGAAGTGTCCTTTTTCCCTGCAACGAAAACAAGTGACTTTAGATTTATCAAAACCTAAAGTAGATGTTGGACTCTGTATGCCCAAGACACATATTAAATTGATGTGGCTAGTACGTTATGATCCAAGTCGAGTCATACCCAAATACAAGCTAGACAAACACTTATACTATTTATTTGTGATATGATCAAACAAATAAATATTAACACTTACAATGTTTAGAAATTGGTGTTCTAAATAATTACACTTGAGAAACCAATAAATTATATGGATAATTTATTTTGAGAGAACATTTTATTTTGTTATTTAATGGGTTAAATAACATTTTAAAAGGTTGGATAAAGTCTTACATTTATGTAGTGTTATATTTATAAAAGTTATAAATATATAAACCAAGACTTGAATTTTATAAAAGAAATCTGATTTTTTTATATAAAATAAAGAAGTGGGCCGCCCCCCCCCCCCTTTTTGTCTTACCAAGATAAGATCTTGGTCCAATCACAATTCATGCTTTTGCATGTGTTAGAGAGGATTTGATTGGATGGTCTTTCCAAGACCATTTTGGTCCAATGAACTCTCATGCACTTGCATGTGGAAGAAGCTTGGTGATTGGCCCAAAAAGAGGTGCACATCTCTCATGGTTATAAAAGGAATTGGATTACCAAATGAATATGAGGTACTAGTAATTTTACTCTAAAAATTTCGGCCACCATAGGGCATTTTCTCAAGTGCTCGGGTCTTGACCATTAGTGTTAAAATCCTAGCTAATCTCGTGGTGTTTGTTGGAAGCTTGGGGTATACAAGCTTGAGGTCTTCTACTCTTGAGGACGACCATTTCAAGAATCACCATCCGTTTCATCATCCTCTTACTCCAAGAAGGTAGTATACTAAACACCCTATGGTTATGTTTGATAGTATGCATGTTCATATATGGATCTGGGTTTTGGGATTTTGCTTATAAATGAAATTTATATCTTAAAAGGAAACATGTTTTAAATATTATTTCCGCTGTGTTTTTATTTCATATGGATGAAATTACTTTGATAAACATGTTAAAATCCCATCAATGGCATCTACAGCCACTTATATGAGTGCATGCTTCAATAGATTTAAAATTTCGGGTTTCGGGTTTCAATAAAACCCTATGGCCGAAAATTTTAACATGGTTAACCCTTTGTTTTTCAAGATTATTTTCTTACATGCATAAGGGAATCTTGAAAAATTATTTCATATGGATGATTTGTTTGTTTGGACAAAACTTACCTTTTCGGTTTTTTGAACATAGCCGAAAATGTTAATAAAAGGGAACCATTTTTTTTTATGCTTCTTGAAATTAATCTATATATATTTGGATATATATTTTGGTGCATATAACCTAGCCATGACCTTGTGTTGAATGATTGTGTTGTGATTAATTATTCAATGGGTTGTCATAATTATTATTTTGTTCTTCCATTTGTAAGATATGTAATTTATTTATTTCATTTGGTATGTAAAATAAATAGATTAGGTGCATTTTATTTTACTAGAAAAAATGTATTAGGATATATTTTGTAAAAGAAGATGCACACAAAAATGCGGTTTTGGTTTGGACCATAATATTCGGTCCAAAGAACTTCATCGTTCTCAACGGGATTTTAACCCGATAACCAAAACACATTTTTGAAGTCCAAAGGAGTTTGGAGCTGAATATATAAGACTTTTGGAAGCTCAAAGAAGGTGGAGAAATCACAACACAAGAAGGAGACTTGAAGCATTTGGATGCGGAATCAAGTGGGAGTTCATCGACACATTACTTGTGTCAATTTTCACCCCTTAGGAAGGACCTTTTGGCACACTTGTTTCGGCTAACAAGTGTTGTCAAAATAGTAGGCTATGGTTATGCACCTATTGTTATGTATGATATGCTTGTTTGGTTGCTTATTTTGTTGTTTTAGATGACATGTCGATATGCATGACTTAACAAACTAATAATCAACAACAAGCGTAAAATTGGTTCTTAACAAAATCATTAAAATGGTTAATAAAAGGTTTTATTAAAAATTAATGATTTTATAATAAAATGGGTTTTATTAAAAAGAACCTTGAAAATTTGTTTTCATTAAAGTACCATTAATTTGAATGCATGCAAATGTATGGTACATAATATTTTCTAAACTAGAATTTTGAAATATTGAAAACCCTTTAATAAAAACAAGTTAAACACCATCCTTTTATACAACACTCGAAACACTTGGGGAACTCGTATTGTGGGATAAAGGTCACCTAACCACATTTGAGGGAACTTGTATGTTCGAGGTGGGTTTATCAAGTTTGTGGGATAAAGGTCACCTAACCACTTATGTGTATTAACTCACACGTGTGTGTAAGTTGGACGACTTGATTTGGAAACCATGAACTTAGGGTCACCAAAGCATGGGGAACAAAGGTGTTGATGGGATTAAACATGCCAACTAAACATAAAGATGTTTAACCGATCCCATATGGCTAGAAATTGCAAAGAGTTGCAATTGTCAAACGTTGACTACCTTGTTAATTTAAATAGAGGGATAAAGGTCACCTAACCAATATTTAAATGTAACGTTGGATTCTAGATTTTAATTATTAATTGTCTTTAAGACACAAAAGGGTATTAATAATTAAAATATAATAATATCGAAAATACTAAAATTGAACATTGTTAAATTTTGTAGATGGCCGCTAACAATATTACCCAAACCGTCCGTAACCTATCACTAAAAACAATCCTTCAAAAGGATCGTATCAATCAAGACACTTTATGGATTAATATCGAACTTAAGAATCGTTCTCAACTAAGAAAAGATATCCTATGTGTTGAACGATCCTAATCCCAATGAACATCTTATGGAAGATAAGGATGCCTATAACGATTGTATTAAGTATATCGAGAATACTATGCAAGCCTCTTACCTCATTTTAGGAATTATGATTCCTGAGATTCAAAAGGATTTTGAACATCATGAGCATACGACATGATTACCCAATTGAAGGAAATGTTCCTACAATATGCAAGGGTAGAACGATTCGAGCGCTACATGCATGTCGAATGGAGGAAACCCAATCGATCTCATCTTAAGTCTTTAAGATGAAAAAGCCACATTAATCACCTCGAAAGGCTCAATATGGGTAAAAGGGCTCTATCAGTTCTAACGATTAATGAAGGTGGCAACAAGAAAGGACATCACCCCGACACCAAGCAAATGTTGCAAATGGTAATAGGAAATTCAAAAGGAAAAAGGAAAGAATGACTAAAGCGAAACCTCTGAAACCAAAAAGAAGGCAAAGGTTGCTATGAACGATCCATGCTTTGAATATGGTGAGATAGGGCATTTGAAAAGGAATTGTCCAACCTATCTCAAAGAGTTGAAAAACTAAGAGGAATGCCGGGCAAACCTCAGGTACAATTTTAATGAAACATATTGACCTTAATGTTATTTCTTCAAACACATGGGTATTAGATACTAGATGTGGAACTCATGTTTGCAATTTGTTGCAAAAGGTTCAAAATAAATAAGCATTACAAGAAAGGAGACTATATTTTGAAACTTCCAAATGGTGTGGAAATTGTTTTAAAATGTTTTGAATGCTCCTAGTTTGACTAGGAACATTATTTCAAGTTTCCCTTATAAGACAATATGGTTTTGATTTGAAGTTTGTAAACAATGACATTTATATTTCGATGAATGACATGTTTTACTTTAAACCTATGCCTTCAAATGATATTTATGAATTAGTTCATAATAATACATCATTTGATAGTTTAATGTACCAAGCAATCACCAAGAAACTCAAAAAAGGATTTGAGTAAGACCTATCTTTGGCATTATCGCCTTGGTCATATAAACAGAATCGCATACAAACACTTCAAAAGAATGGTCTTTTGGAAACAAATGAAATTGGTTTATTTGATATATGCGAATCATGTTTAAAAGGTAAAATGACTAAGAAACCCTTTAGTGGGAAAGGGCAAAAGATTTATTAGGTATCATACATTTGGATGTATGTGATCCTTTTAAGCCAATGACTAGGAATGGTGAAAGATACTTCATTATTTTTACCGACAGCTATAGTAGTTATGGTTATGTGTACTTGCTAAGACACAAAGTTGAAGTTTTGAAATGTTCAAAGTCTTCAAAAGGTGAAGTACAAAATTAACTCAATCAAAGTTCTTCGTTTCGGTAGAGGAGGAATCAAACTCTATTTGGATATGGTTCGATCTATGATGGCTAGGAGCGCATCATCTCTATCATTTGGGGTTACGCTTTGCTCTCCGCGGCCCCTATGGCCCCAGCCAAGAAAGTGGATACGACACCTTTTGAAATATGGCATGGAAGGGCTCCATCATTATCATATTTAAAAGTATGGGTTGTGAAGCTTATGTGAAGCAATACACCCCAAACATATTGGAAGTACGATCCACTAAGTGTATCTTTGTAGGATATCCTAAAGATGATATAGGATATTATTTCTACGATCCAACCGAGCAAAAGGTATTTGTTGCTCGAAAGGGTAATTTCTTAGAAGCTAAGTTCCTTATGGAAGGAACTAGTGATAGAACAGTGGAACTTGAGGAGGATCAAGAACCACAAGACGATACATGTTTGGTTGATACTAGAACTCAACAAGAGGTTGTTGAAAATGATCAAGAGCTTGATCAAAACACACAAAATGTTCGCAGATCTGGTAGAATTAGTAGTCCACCTGAAAGATATGGATTTTTTTATGGATGGATGCTACGTGGTAGATTCAGATGAACCAACCACATACCATGATGCAATGTTAAAACCCAATTGTGACAAATGGCTTGAAGCCATGAACATAGAGATGCAATCCATGTATGACAACCAAGTTTGGGAATTGGTTGTGCCACCACTTAACTCTAAAGTAGTTGGAAGTAAGTGGGTTTTCAAGAAGAAAACAGATATGCATGGTAACTTGGATATTTATAAAGCAAGACTTGTAGCAAAAGGTTTCACTCAAACTCAAGGGGTTGATTATGATGAGACCTTTTCGCCTGTGGTGATGCTAAAGTCAATCAGGATATTATTTGCCATAGCTGCATATTATGACTATGAGATCTGGCAATTGGATGTCAAAATGGCTTTTCTTAATGGATATCTTGATGAAGATGTCTATATGGTTCAGTCTGAAGGTTTTGTCGATCCAAAGCATCCTGACAAAGTATGCAAGTTAAAGAAATCAATCTATGGATTGAAACAAGCATCTAGAAGTTGGAATCACCGTTTTGATGAAGAAATTAAGAATTTTGGATTCATCAAGAACGGCGATGAAGCTTGTGTGTACAAGAAAGCTAGTGGGAGCGTCATCACTTTCTTAGTACTGTATGTCGATGACATTCTACTATTTAGGAATGACATTCCAACCATGGAAGGTGTAAAAGCTTGGCTTGGAAGTTGTTTTTCCATTAAGGATCTTGGTGAAGTAGCCTACATTCTGGGAATAAAGGTCTATAGGGATAGATCAAAGCGCTTGATTGGTTTAAATCAAAGTGCATTGACAAAGTCTTGAAAAGTTTCAAGATGAAGAACTCTATGAAAGGTTTGGTGCCTGTTTAAAAGGGAACAATATTGAAAGCGTTTCAATGTCCAAGCTCAAAGGATGAGTAGGAAAGAATGAAAGGAATCCCATATGCGTCAGCTATAGGATTCATTATGTATGTAATGATATGCACTAGACTGGACAAGTTATGCACTTTATGCATGACGAGTAGATACCAGGGAATAACGGTCATTGGATGACTGTTAAAATATATATTGAAATACCTTAGAAGAACTAAGAATATTTTTCTAATATATGAATCTGGTGAAAGGAACTCGTTGTAAAAGGTTACAGGGATGCGAGTTTCAGAATTCATTGTAAAAGGTTACATGGATACGAGTTTCCAAACTGATCGAGATGGTTCTCGATCACAATCAGGGTAGCATTGACCACTACAGAATCAGAATACATCGCCGCTTCTTTAATTGAGATAATTCATATGGATCTACCACTTGAATTATTCCCGATCTAGGGGTAGTCCCTACCATTCAGGACCCCTAGAGATCTTTGTGATAACGATGGTGCGATTGCTCAAATCAAGGAACCTCGTGCACATCAAAAGACTAAGCACATTGAGTGGAATTTCAACTACATAAGGGATGAAGTTAAAAAAGGGAAAGATATGTATACGCAAAGTTCACACTGATCAAAATATTGCGGATCCACTCACGAAGCTCCTTTAACAGGCAAAGCATGAAAGGGTCATACTTGTGCCTTAGGACTTCGATATTCTAGTGATTGGATTTGATCTATTTTATATTTGGATATTGGAATAATTGTTATTATAACTCTTTATGGTATGTTGAGTTATGGTCCATTTTAGCATGTTTAAATCTGTGAATAAGTTATTTAATCTAAATGTCCGTAGTCGATCATACTTGTGGGAACAAATATGAATGTAAGACTATTATGAACTTGGATTGGTGGATATTCATTAGGTATGAATATAGAGCAAAGTGTTGCTGCCAAGGTTCATAGATATTTGTGGGATACAAATATTGGACTGACTCCCTGTCACACCCCAACCGATGGCAGAATCATCGGGGCGCGGCACTAGGCGAATCAGATTGCTCAAGAGAATCCATAACAACTATATTGCGATAATATTTAATACATTCGTTATCAAATACTAACAAATAATACAATCACATAAGTTATCACAGACTTCTTGTCCTCTTGAACAATACAAATCCGACAACCTAGATTTTAGTTGAGTTTCTAGACTTCCTAGCTTGATTTGATATAGTCTGCGATCTAACCTGCAACATACGTTAAAATATTTGTCAATACAAAAGTATTGGCGAGTATACAGGTTTGATATGTATAGCGTAATAGATTAAGACGTGTAGCGAATTTCCACATGCATAAATGTAACACACGACATATATACTCACAAAGCTGATACTACCAACTAAGTCCTCGATGCTCGAATATGCGATGGCAAACTAGACCCCGTCGGGCGCAATAGTACTATACTAGTCATGGTGGGACGTCGCGAGTATAAGCCCTAGCACATATGCAACTAGCATCACGTATATCTATGCATAACAATTATTCGCAAGTGATAATTCGATTTATTGAATAATTCGTTTGATAAGTTCGATTTGTTAGAAACGTATGTTACACCCAAAATGCGATTAAAAAGGGTTCAGGTATACTCACAGCGCGTGTTTAGCGATGGCACAATTTGACTGGATCGGTTAGGAGTACGTCTGAGTTAAACGGTGAGCGGTTTAAGCGGAAAGTAGCATTGTATGGTAGTTATCCAGTCGGGTAGGGTCCATCCGGTCGGATAACCCATCCGGTCGGATAACAGTTTAACGGATCGGATGACATATAATCCCATCTGGTCAGATAACCCTTCCGGTCGGATAGCAGTCAATGGATCGGATGTCATATAATCCCATCCGGTCGGATAACCCATCCGGTCGGATGATAGTTCAATGGATCGGATGACATATAATCCCATCCAGTCGGATAACGTGTTGGTTGAGTTGGGCTGTTGTCATCCGTTCGGATGACATGTGGTCCGTTCGGATGACACGTCCATTTTAACGTTCCGATCTCTGTTTTAGAGTGTTTTTGGAAGGAATTCATGCGGTTTTACTGGGACAGTGTAACTTCGTATTAACAATTGAAATTCCATCAGTTCTGACCCGTTCTAACGGCCGGGAATCACCCTGTTCCCTCAGATCTGGCCGTTCTGAATGGTTTCTCATGGTTAACTCGAAATCGCACAGTTCCTTGGTTAAATACATAGATTTAGGTGAGATTTGTTATCAAAACATGTGGAAATTACCCAGATCTGAGTCGTTTATGGTGGGATGAGGTCACAACTTGAAGTTCATATGAACTCTTGGTGACATCACCTTAAAACACCTCAAATCAGTAGATTTCACGGTTAGAAATTGAGTTTTGAAAGACAGAATTATGTAGAATTGAGTGTAGATCCTAGAAGCACAAGTCTTTAGGTTGAAATCTTACCAGAATCGCGAGGAATTGAGAGAAAAGGGTCCTGAAGCGTGCTTGGTCGAGTGGGAGCTGTCACATCACTGTTTAAGTGATGTGACGGGCTATTTATAGGCAAAAGTGGAGAAGGGAGTTACTGGGTCGGATGGCCCATCCGTTCGGATGAGGCTGTCCATTCGGATGGCCACTCCGGCGCAGGGAAAATCTCCGTTTTTCGAGCGTTGCGATAGTTTTTTTTTTGGAGTACGTGCTTTCTATAGTTAATTTATATCATTATTATATATGTATATATATCACTAGGGGTCATATTTACGTATCCATATTTCAAAGTTTCGAAATAACAATCGGTTTTCGATTCGAGTATGCGATTATTAGTGACGTTTCACGGCCATCAAGGAGGGTAGTATAGGTCCTTTCTTGATGTCGTCGTGAACGTTATTGCGTTTTGTGCCACAATGACTGACGGGGTACCACTCACTCGAGAGTCCTTGTTAGCGTTAATTGTCTGCGTTTCGACACATCACGGCCACCGAGGAGGGTAGAATAGGTCATCACCCAATGTCATCGTGAGTGTT
>JARYGA010047816.1:0-27465 GCA_030545235.1 Helianthus tuberosus | reverse complement strand
ATATGCGTCTGTTACTTATTTGATATATTAGTTTGTTCGATTTTTCCGATTCATTATCAATATATTTCCGTCTCGGTCCCATCAGTTTATAAGGGATCACTGGTAGAATATAATTGTTTTAATCTTTTAGCTGCATATGAACATACCTTATGTATTTGACATTTATAGATTTATACAAGTAAATATTGCATTTAATGCACAATGATGAGCGTTTTTGGTATACCTTAATGACTGCTTAGAAGAAAATATGATTTACGACACTATTAATTTAAAGATACTAGAAGTTCATGTTTATGCTACTTTACGTTAGAAAGTTTGTATGTTTTGACATCCTTATGATTTTTGCTACTTCTGCTCAGTTAGAGTCGAATATCTGGTCACGTGCATTTTCGGATGAGTGGATAAAACATGTGGATTTGGTGGTGACGGTAGGATCCGCTTCTCATGTTGTGACATCTAAGCTTCGTATGCCTTCAACAAGAAACGTGGTTGGAAAGAAAAGATCCAAGTCTTTGGATCCTGAACCTCATTCATCGAAAAACGCATCAAGCGGTCTAACCCTGTTTTGGTGGAGGGGTGGTAGGCTCACAAGACGGCTTTTTAATTGGAAGGTTTTGCCTTGCTCCTTGGCTTCTAAAGCTGCTCGTCAAGGTCTGTATCGGGAAATCATAATTGCAAATTTGAATCAATTAATCATTATTAAATTGACCTTATTATTATTATTATTATTATTATTATTATTATTATTATTATTATTTATTAGGTGGAGGCAAGAAGATTGATGGTATATTATATCCCGAGAATTCCGATTTTCCAAAGAGAAGCAAAGCTCTTGTGTGGCGAGCTTCTGTCCAGTCGGCAGTTACTGTGGAACAGCTTGCTCTTCAGGTGGTACCTTTACTGTTTCTTATATATATATATATGTGTGTGTGTGTGTAGACTAACCCTGCCCTATATATAGATGTGTGTGTGTGTGTGTTTTAAGATGCTGAGTTGTAGCTATTCTACTTGTCAGATAAGGGAACTTGATGCACACATTAAATGGGAAGAGATTGAGAACAGCAGTCATCTGGCGAAGATGGATAAGGAATCTATAAAGTCAATGAGGTCATTTAAGAAGGCTATAATCCGACGCAAGTCTTCAGAAGGTGGTGTTGTGAAATATCTTTTAGACTTTGGGAAAAGAAGATTTATACCTGATACGGTCGTAAAACATGGGTCTAAGATTGATGAGTCGTCATCATCAAGTGAAAGGAAGAAATATTGGGTGGAGGAGCCTTATGTTCCTTTGTTTCTTCTGAAACCCTTTAATGATAAAAGAATTGCATTGAAGTCCAATAAGACTAGCACTAGTCTTTCACTTAGCACTAAGAAATCCTCTTCAAACAAAGACATCTTTTCCTACCTTTTCTCCAAAGCAGAAAAACCTGTAAATCATTTGTGTGGCCACTGCAATAAGGATGTTCTTATCAGGTACTTTATTCTTAGTACTATAGACTCATTTACTTATGAACGGGTCAATTGGGGTTGTGTTTTAATTCATATGTGTTATATGAAAAAGTTGTCTAAAGGGGGGAAGTGGTTGAAAGTTGCAGAAACTCTTTTTTTTTTAATCCTATATGATTTTACCTTAATATTTGGATTTTACACATATCATAAATAGCAGTTTTTTTTCCTGGTATGCAAAAGGTCTATTATTCAAATTATCCGATTGCAATATGTAAGTCTACAATCAAGAGGATACTGCATTGAAACATCCCAAAGGGGAACCTAAGACTTGGGGGCGCTTGAATGTGCATTTAAATTGTTTATTGAGTTTTTGAGTGTTTGGGATAAAGTGGCTATAATTTTTTTATTATCTATTTTAGACATTAGTAACAAACTTTAAGCTAACATCATATGTCAGTCTCTATTAGAGTTCTGGGAGCCCTTTTAATTCAAAATTTATCAGCTTATACTTTTTCAAATCATTGAACTTCTGATTATTTTTCTGGATCATTTCAATGTCGCATTATTTCTTTGTTTACAAAGTAATATGCATAGTTCAGTTATCTTACAATATTCCCCTTGTTTTTAAAAAAGAAATCTTTACAGAACATATTTTTGGTCATGCATGATTGAAGTTAATATGTTTGTGTTCCTGTGTAGCTTGCTTACAAAGAATACATAATTGTTTCATTTTGTATCTTGTGTACCTTGGTTTTGGTACTTGTTTCAATGCAACTTAAAAGAGCTTTGCACAGGTGGTGCAACTGTGCCTACTATATTTTTTTCTTTGTAGTTGGGCTAATTTTTGTTCTTTTTTTTTCTCTTTTGTTGTTAATGCAGGGATGCTATTAGCTGCCAGTATTGCGAAGGTAAAAATTCTCTACACTAATCTTTCCCATTCCATGTTGGGAATATAAACTTAAAAATACTTTACCTTTACCTAATCAATAAAATGTGACACCTTTGTTGTATTTCTAAGCCATTTACGTTCTTTAAACTGATACATGATGCAGGTTTTTTCCATAAAAGACATGTGCGGAAAGAAAGCGGAGGCATGTATACATGCCACAAATGTTATGTTGGCGAGACCAAGAAGGTTGCTGGCCCCAAGAAGGGGAAATTAGGTTCTCGGAAGACAAAAAAAGCCAAAAAAGGTGGTAAAGGAAAGCAGCCGTTAGAACCACAGGACAAGAGTAAAGGTTTTGTTGTACCTCTAAGACGATCTGCACGTACTGCTAAAATTGTTTCACTGCAAAGTAAGAAGAAGAAGCCAGCAAAGAAGAAAAAGAAACAATCAAAGTCTGGTGGTGGTAAAAAGAAGCAGCAACTAGAATTTTTGAATGAAATTGAAAAACCAAAAGGTAAACGTGGAAGACCAAGAAAAATCAACAAGCTAAGTTTTCAAAAGAAGCGATCACCTCCGACAAACTCGAAGTATTGGCTGAATGGTCTCCTGATGTCAAGAAACCCCGTTGATGAACGAGTTACAGGTTTTATGTCCAAGGATCTTAGTGAACTGGCGTATTCCGTCCCTGGTGGACCTCCTAAATGCTGTCTCTGTGATGAACCAGAGTTCAATTCATCGTTGACTTATCTCTGTTGTGCCAAATGCAGAGGTATTCTTTGTTGTTTAAATGTGTGGGTTGGGTAAGTGGCGTGATCAGGATGGGACATATTTTTTAAAATGACACAAAGTTAATGTGATTACGTAAATTTTGTTATAGATGATATTTATTATATATCACTTGCACCGGTTGGAAATAAAACATAACCGAATCGAATGGGTAGTAATTGTCACCTCTAATTTCGGGCCTTTAGATTTCCGACTATTTATTTTATTTCTTTCAGACTGGTTCCATGGGGATGCTGTTGGGCAAAACGATGACAACAGAGGATTTGTTATCGGCTTTAAGTGCCATAAGTGTCGTGAGAGGCCTGTTCCAGTCTGCCCCCACCTAAATTCCGTAAGTCAGGAACCAGAATCGGGTGAACAGAAAAACGATGAGGGAATTCAATGCGCTGCTAATGATGTATCTGTACTTCTGGAGCAGAAACCTGTTGATACTTTTGAAGAGCAGAAAGACTTGTTGAATGACGAGGCTTCTCCAAATGCAGAACCCGTGTCTGGCTCTAAAGAAGAACCTGCACAAAAGATGCCCGATTTAGGGCCAGCAGATGCATTGCCATCAATTGAAGTGGAAAAGGAAACTTGTTTAACAGATGATGAATCTCGTGTGGCAGTTGCAGAGAATGGTTCCTTAGAGGCAAATACAGGTCTTGTTGATTGAAAGCAGATTGCGGTGAAGTTGAGTTAGTCGATTAGCGAGTTTAGTCTATTGATTAGCATTTAACATCAAACCCATATGCTGCTGGCTGCATGGGATGGGTTGATTTATCCTTCATATTCTTACATTCAGTTTTTAGCAAAACACCAAATCATTAAATTGGTTCAGATTTTATAGATTACAGTTCTTTAACAGGCTGGTGGTATTTTTTTTTTAATTTATGTTTTTGCTTCTTTTTTTTTTTTTAAGTTTTGCATTGGGTGAATTTGTATCCCTACTAGTTATGGCCAAAGGTAGAGGTGGCGAAATCAATGTCAGAAAGGGTCGTGTCTGTTTGCTTTTGAGAACCCCTTTGATTCAAAGCTTTTACATCTTTTACAAACTATTCTGTCACGATTTCTGAAAGTATGTTGTTTCTAAAAAAAAGAAAGGCGGTTTCATATATTCTAACTATTGGTAAAACTTTTGACCTTTTTTTTTATTGATTTTAGATATCTTTTGTTACTTGAGCTTTTAAATATGCTTGGGTATTGCCAATGATCTCCAGCCCAGCTGGTTTGAGGTAGGGTGGGTTTACACCTAAGGTGGTTCCCTTCCCATCCTGTTGAGGTCACGAGTTCGATTCCTGGCAGCCCCGAGTTACTCTTGGCCGGGCCTCGGTGTGGTATGTTAGTTGCAAGCGCCTTGGCGCCTTCTCGAACTCGGGCCGTGTCCGCAATATGTTGGGTAGTTCCCAACTGAGCTAGCCGTTCAAAAAAAAAAAAAAAAATACTTGGGCTTAGGGTGGAGTGAGTGAGTATGTACGGGCTATTTCAGCAAGATTTGCGGATACAGAGGGCTAGAATATGCTACCCTTGACCATCACTAGAAGTCAACAATACCATCAGAAGTAAAAAATTATTCCAAAACGGTTTATAAAAATAGCCTCTTTAGTTAAACAAGTATTGTTAAACAAAAACAAAAAACTGTGCCCGGCGGGAATATTTAGATCATTTGGAACCGGTACTGGTACATGGATTTGTGTATGAGATTAAAAAAATATTTCACACGTATAGGATTTGGTGATATCTCACCTGAATACCTGAAACCATATACGTGTTTATCCAACTCCAGAAGCGTATATTCGTTTTTTGTTTAATTTTTTTACTAACCTGTCTCTTCATTTAATTTGCTATATTAACTGGAAAATAAAAAATTTCGTCAGGATATTTTTTATAACCGTAGGAAAGATGGTTTATGGGATAAGCGATGACATGGTTGATATTCTAGCTTCATTCTATTAAAAGTAAGCAGTACCGTCATTACAGATATATATATATACTAGTCGTTTACCCGAGCGATGCGGCGGGAAACATATCACTTAGGTTGGTGAGTTTAGGGCTATGTACGGGGCGGTTCGGTTTTGAGCCATAACCAAAACCAAATTCGCGATGCAACGGAAAACACAACACTTGTTAGTAATTCTAAGGGTGTTCATGAGAAGGTTCAGTTCAGTTGGGTCATACTCGTGTAAGATTAAATATATTATGTATTAATATTTAATCTATAGCCATTATAATCATTTACATAATATAGATCAAAATATATATTACCCTTATTAACTAATTAGGTTTCCTCCTGGGTGCTTATATAAGGGGAATTATGTGGAGGTTAAAGGGTTACTCAGTTACACAATTAGACACACCCCATTAGTCATAACATCAAAAATTCGGCCTCTTCTCCTAACCGATACCCTTTTCGGTTTTCTAAGTTCCCATCATCAGTCAGCACCCCAAGGAGGAACCAGATCACGATGACAAGCATGTCGAACTCCATAACTGGATTCTCCACTGCACTGTCTGCTGTAACAGGTATGTTTTTATTGTTTTCCCTCATGTATAAACAGAACTGAACCAACAACTCGTTTTATGTTAGTTTATCAATCATCTTTGTGATATATTGTATTACGTTAGTTTTTCAATCCTTTATGTGGTGATCTAGTCATCAAAGATTCTTATGATACAATGCAAGTCACGCATAAAAGCAATTAGAAACGGGTAATCAATCAAACACTAAATGAAATAAGATAGTTTAACAGTGTTTCTACGTATGGGCCGCTAGGGTTAGCGAGGTGTATGCCTTTTAATTTTACGTGTACTAAATTAAAGTCTAACGTGACAACAAAGTTTAGTTTATTGGTTTTAGGATGACTTAGGTGTTATTTGTTTTTTAAGAGGTAAAATGTATGCAGTCTGCGCACCACATATGTAGAAGAAGATATGAACCAAACTTATGCAGTCTTCAAGAAGAAGGCTATTTGTTTTTTAACGTATGCAGAGTTCTAAAATAAACTGGTGGTGTACGAACGGTGGTGATGCTGGACGGTGGTGGTGGTAGACGGTGGTGGTGGGTGGTGGACGGTGGTGGTGGTGATGGTGATGGTGATGGATGGTAGTGGGTGATGGACGGTGGTGGGTGGTGGACGATGGTGTTGGTGATGGAAGGTGGTGGGTGGTGGACGGTGGTGGTGAACGGTGGTGGTGGGTGGTGGTGTTTAACCCTCTGCACACGATAGAAGATCTTAGAAGTGGTTGGGCCAAGTCTGCACCAAGAAGAGCTCGCCCAGACGTTTTTTTTAATGAAACGTCTTTGGAAAAACAAACAGTTTGCGCGTGGTCTGTGCGGCGCAAACAGAAGAGCTTGCGCAGAGCTTTTCAGAAAAAACAAACAACTCCTTACCAATATCTTATTTCGTCTTCCAACCAAAGTATTGACTCATATAGTTGTAGACATAGCTGACGATGAGGATGTTGAGGTACTTTTGGATACGTCATTTAAAACGTCAAATGGATTGATTATATTGTGTGTTGGTCAATCCCTCCCCTACGACAAAAAAAAAATCCAAGTGTTCCACGTAATAAACGTTTTGAAGAAACACTGAACTAATTAAGAGGTTAATCAGTTTGGTTTATGTTCCTATCATAGTAGTTAATCTTCTTATAGGTATTCTGAGCTTCTTAATGATATTCTAATCCTGCAAAACAGAACACCGTTACTCGTTAAGAGGGGAATATGGGGGTTTCCCTCTTAACCAGGCTCCGGCGTGAGAATAAGCGACTGTATTTGAGGAGATAAGCGTGTATTCAGAATGAGAGTAGAGGGAGTAGAATGTTTAACCTGTGGACTAAGGTCCCTATTTATAGCCGGAGAGGTGTAAGAGGATATGGGCTGATGGGCCTTGGGCCGGAAGGCGACAACTTGGAGGATATGCTCTTTGTTTCACTGGTGTCGACCGTTAGTGGCTTATAGGAGTTCCCTGGTGCTGGCGCACCGTGATTGGAGCCACGTATCATGGTTGTTGGCCTGGCCGCCTTTTTGCCATCAGCAGGTAAGTGGAGATCGTGGGGTAGTTGTCTCTGCCCTGTGATTGGTGCCACGTAGGCGTCCTTAGGTCCTTTTTGTCTCCTGCACGTTAGACGATCGTGGAGCACGATTGTGCAGAGCTTGGAGGATGCGGATTGGCTCCTCTCATCTGCCACTTGTACTTTTTGTACCTTCTGAAGTGGTCTTGCGCTACAGCCTCTATGCGGTCCTTGCTGAGCATGAGACTAACCCGCACAGGATTGTTGGTGCCGCAGACTTTTTTCAAAATGCTAAGTGTTGATCTCACTGCTCTTTTTTGTCTAGACCTTGCGCGAGTTCGAACTTGGTGAAGTATCGCGCGCGAGGCTGAGACGAAAGATCTTGCTGATTTAGGGATATGGTCCCGCGCGCGACCTGGTGGAAGGTTTGCGCGGCTTTTTGGGACCATACCCCTTCAAGTCCCCCCAGTCCAGTGCTGCACCATGCGTGAAGTGGGTGGTTGGAGCTCTGGACTTGAAAGAAGTGCTAATGATTGAAAATGCTTGCTTGATTTTGGTGGGCGACGCGACTGTAACTACTTGTTGGTTACTACAGCGCGACTAACAGATTATGCTTAAGGTGGTTCACTGTCTTTGGTGTAGGCGCGCATGGTTATTGAGTTAGTACTAATGTTGCGCGACCTTAGTAGCTTCTGCATGAAGTTTGCAGTAATTTTGGGCGGGAAAATCCTCGAAATTTGAAATCTGACAAGTTGGTGAGAAACGTCGTTGATGGTGACGTTTGAGTTGACCACTTACACGGCTGTCATCAAGTTGTCTCTGACGGTTTGTCTTTCCGTCAGGAGAGTGAGCTCCACGCGCGCGTGGTAACCGTCACTCTGGGATTCTCGCCTTACGTGTCGTCTTCTGATTGGTCACGTGCGCGGCGATCTCGGCACGTTTACCCATCACATTAAATGCGATGGGTATATATACTCGACGAAGTGGAAGAAACCATTACTTCTTTCCACTGTTGCTATCTTCTTCTCTCTATTCATCTTCTTCAGACCTTCAAATCTTCAAGTTCTGAAGCAGATCTTCAAGATCTTTCTTCATATCTTCAAGTTCCTCTTCCAGAACATTCAGAGTTTCCTCGTTGAATACCCATGGCTGAAGAACATCCAGAAGAGAATCCCGGTGAAGAAGGTCCTGTTCCCGTTCTCAGGTGGGATTTAGGTCTTTTTGAGCAGATAGTACGGAGTTTCCGGTTTCCACCGGAGTGGGATGCCAAGTACCCCGGTAAGAATCAGACGACCGCCGACGCACCACCGGGGTATATCACATTGTTTGAAGATTTCTTTCATCAGGGCAACTTCCGGTTGCCGGCGACGAATTTCATGGCCCATATTCAGCAGTTTTACGGGTTTCATATCTCACAAATGAGTCCCCCTGGGATGGTTAGGGTTCGACACTTCGAATTTCTTTGTCGATCTCATGACATAGAGCCGACCGTGGAAAGATTCAGAGTCTTTTACCAGTTGATCCGAAACATGGGGTTCTACTCGTTTGCCAGTCGAGGGGCCGTGAAGAAGATACTCCTTAACCCTCCCAAGAGTTTCCATGACTAGAAACCAAAGTTCTTTTTTATTCGCGAGGAGGTGATCCCGATCGCCATGACCTTCCGCGCTTGGTCTGAGCCGATTGTGAAGGAAGATCTGGCGATTCCCAAGAACGAGGCTTGGTGTCAGAAGGTTACTGCAACCCCCAACCGAATATTTGGAGAGAACGTCCTTGTCGCTGCGCGAATGAGTGATCAGTGGCTGCCTAACAGCGAGGAAGTTCCAGTTTTGATGTTCGACGATAGAGGTTGGTAATTCTCTTAGTTTCTTTGATTTCTTGTTCTGTGACTTTGTGTTTATTTATGTAATTTGTCGTGTAGAGGCGCATATGTATCAAGCCGCCTTCCCCACCTTTGGTGGGTCCATGGGCGTGCGCTCGCTCAAGGCTGGAGAAGAATACTGGTATGACTAGATTAAGGGTCATTTTATGTATCCAGTTGCTGATGCGTTCGCCGATCCACCTACTGCCACCGAAGGTGCGCATATACCTAACTCTTGTCCCTTGCGCGCTTTGACTTCTGCTGGGAAAGAGGTTGTCTATCTTTCCAGCGAGGAGTCTGTGGGGTCATCAAATGGAGAGCTAAGCTCGTGGTCTAACATCTTTGCTGGTGTGTTGCGCGACCTGGGTATTGACCCTGAGGACAAGAAGAAGAAACTTGTGAAGCGGAAGAAGGTTATCCACCTTGAACCTGAAGTGACTAGCAAGAAAGGTGGGTCTAGTCGCGCAGCTTCTGGTGTTGCTGACAAAGGTACCCTTCGCCTTCGTCAAAGTAACTTGGAAGATTACGTTATAATCAGTGACTCACTTGAAGGTTTGTCGCATATAGGCGAGAAAAAGACTGGAGCCGGTGACTCAAAAAGTTCAGGTAGCGCGGGCTCTCGCAACCCGGATGCTGGGGCGACTCAGTCCTCTGTTGCGCATGATGAAGAGGAAGAGGAGGAGGCTGCTGCAAAGTTAATCAGCAGGAAAAGAAGTAGAAGTGAGACCACAGCTGGTGTGTCTGCTGCGCCGAAGGCTGGTGCTGTTCCCTTGATTGGGAAGCAGAGCAACATGCGCTCTCTTTATAGGTTCTCTCCTGGTAAGTTTTCTTAGTTTCTCTTCTTTTTATTGATTTCTCTTCTTAATCCCTTAGCTTCTGCAGAGGCCAAGAAGAAGACGCCTGAGAAGAAGGGTGTCGTATTTACAGAGCCCTTAGAGCCGGCGCAAAAAAGGCCTAAGGTTACCATCAAACCTTTCAAGATTGCTGATGTGGAGTCTGAAAAGGATAAACAAGCTGCTGAGAGGGAGAGGGCGAAAGCTGCGGAAGAAGAGAAAAGGAAAAAGGCTGCGGATGAGGAGAAGAAGAAGGCTGCTGAGGAAGAGAAGAAAAAGAAAGCTGAGGATGAGAGGAGGAAGAAGGCCGCTGAAAGAGAGCGAGAGCAACAGAAAAATAAGGAAAAAGAGGATACAACAGTCGGTGCTAAGCTTGTCGGAGGTGACCTGAAGGATACCGGGGGCGCTGCTGTGAAAGCTACCTCGACTGCTGCAGGTGGCGCGAGTTCAGGTGGTGGAGGGGGATATCACCCACAAGTAATCGGCCCAAAGGATACCCTCGGCGATATTTATTATAAGACTTATACCGAGGAAGAGCGTGGGAATGCTCCCCACCGAGCTCCTTGGAATTTGAAGCAGAAAGACACTTTTGAGGAGTTTGGCCCTTGTCGCGACTGGTTCTTGAATTCCCTCCCTCCTGGTGAGGTTAACCGACAGAAGGCGTTGACTCACGATGCGCTATATGAAGCGTATGTGGTTGGGGAGGCTAATACTCTCTCTGCCGGCCATCAAATTGCGCGTGAGTGGCGCACCATGATTAGGGAGCGGTCAGATTGGGAGAACTACCGCCAGCGCCTTGTGAGGCAGGTGAAGGAGTTTTAGAAGGCTAATGCCAAGTTTGATGCAGAGAAGGCCAAGTTTGAAGCAGGTATAAAATCAGAAGAATGGGGGCGCGAGGGCCTGAGGGGCAAGCTTCGAGCTGCCGAGGATCTGCTAGCGAAGGAGAAGGCGGAATAAGATTACTGAGCTCGAGGGCAAGGTTGCTGAGCTAACAGCGAAAGTCGAGGATGCACAGGCTGCGCAAGCTGCTAAGGAGCAGGCTGAGGTTCGAGAAACTTCTTTTTTCAGTGTATGCTTTTGTTAGCAAAATTAACTGAGTCATTTATCCCTTGTAGGTTGAACTGGCCAAGGTGATGGTGCAGCTGACAAGTAGAGACAAGGATTTGATGGCCAAGGACGTCGAGATTGCTGAATTGAAACGTCGCCTTCAAGAGCAGGTTGACAAAAACGAGTCCTTGGAAATCGATCTTGAAGCGGAGAAGGTTAAGGCTGCTACTGCTGAGGAGGCCAAACAGAAAGCTGAGGAAGCGCGAGACATTAGCACATCTGCTCTTAATGTGGCGCAAAACAACTACTCCGAGGCTCAAGGCATCGTTGATACCTTGGTCTCCGAGGCTGAGTGGTTGCGCGGCAGAGGATTAGTTCTGGTATGATTTTAACTTTGGCTTTATTCATCCAAACCTGGTGTCTTATGTATTGCGTTTGTTGTAGATGGCCAACTCCATCTTAAATGCAGGAGAACTATATAAAGATGACGCTGCTCTTATAGATGCCTCTCGCGCGGTTGGTCATCGTGGAGGCTACTTGGAGTGTGCGCAGCATGTTGAAGAGGTGTTTGGGCAAGAGTTTGACACTAGTCATTGCTCGGTGACCAATGAAGCTGATGCTGAGCTCGCCCGCGCTGAACATGCTTATGACCATCTATCCATACCTGTGATGGATTTGGTGACGGATGTGCTGAAGCATGATGATTGGTGTCAATGGCTAAAGCCTATCCTTGACCCACCAGAAACGGTTGAATTATCTGATGAGGAGGAAACTGCGGGCGATGATGGCGATGGTGAAGGCGATAAGCATGACGACGATGATGACGGTGATGGATTCGAATAGGTAGTGTTGACAGGCTTTGTGCCTTGTAATATTAGGTTTTGAATATAAGCTGTTGCGCGGTTGCGCTTACTTTGTATAAATGATGGGTTTTATGTAACCGTCGCGCGTTTGCGCTTATTTAAATATGATGTTTATGTTTACTCTGTTCCGTTACAATTATTGCACTATTGTTAGAAACTTTGGTTAAGTTAGCGCGAATGAATGTAAGTGTGGCTCTTGTGTGAGTGTAAAAGCCCGGTCTCGCGCTATGCTCGCGGAGTACCTTGGAGGCGTAACTCAAGAGCTCGTAATTCACTGAAGTGTTTTCGTGCTAATCAAAAGTTTAACATGCATTTGTAACTCAAGAAGCATTTATGATAAAAGAAAACATGTCGTATGCTTTCATTAGTTGAGAAACAGGCGCTTAGGCCAACATACATTGCATATAAGTAACATAAGGGGCGTTTAGCCAACATAGGAAATTAAAAGGTGCGTCGCCAACATTAGTGAAGAAAGGCGCATGGCCCAGAATAGTTACATATAGCACTTGCGCAGTTGTTGCGCATTCCATGTGCGCGGGATGATGTGTCCATCCAGGGTGCGCAATTTGTATGCCCCTTTTCCTAGCACTTCGTGAACCAAGTATGGGCCTTCCCATTTGGGTGCTAGTTTTCCTGGGCGTTCAGCGTTTAAAGCTTCATTGTCTCGGAAAACGTATTCTCCTGGAGTGAAGGTACAAATGCGGACTCTCGCATTGTAGTACCTTTCCAGTTGTGTCTTGTATTTCGCTTCTTTAATACGCGCAATCTCGCGTCTTTCTTCCAGTAGATCCAAATCGAGACGGCGCTCTGCTTCGTTATTAACCGTGTTGACTGCTGTCAAGCGCGGTGAGGGGAGCCCAACTTCCGCCGGGATAACTGCCTCCGAGCCGTATACTAGGCTAAAAGGAGTTTCGCCGGTGCTTGTCTTCGGCATGGTTCGATGAGCCCATAGGATGCTTGGGAGCTCATCTACCCAGCCTCTTCTCTTTGTGCCCAGTTGGGCTTTTATCCCCTCGACGATACTTTTGTTAACGCTTTCCACTTGACCGTTGCCTTGAGGATGCGCAACGGAGGAGAAGGTATGCTCAATCTTCATTTCCTTCATCCAATTTTGAAGATCCTCAGAAGCAAAATTGATACCGTTGTCTGTGACGATTTTGAGTGGAAGGCCAAATCTGCAAATGATGTGCTCCCAAATGAACTTGCGCACCATCATTGCAGTGGTTGAGACGAGAGCTTTGGCCTCCACCCACTTAGTAAAATAATCAACGGCCACGATTATGAACTTCAGGTGTCACACCCCAACCGATGGCGGAATCATCGGGGCGCGGCACTAGGCGAATCAGATTGCTCAAGAGAATCCATAACAACTATATTGCGATAATATTTAATACATTCGTTATCCCATACTAACAAATAATACAATCACATAAGTTATCACAGATTTCTTGTCCTCTCGAACAATACAAATCCGACAACCAAGATTTTAGTTGAGTTTCTAGACTTCCTAGCTTGATTTGAATAGCCTGCGATCTAACCTGCAACATACGTTAAAATATGTGTCAATACAAAAGTATTGGCGAGTATACAGGTTTGATATGTATAGCGTAATAGATAAAAAGTGTTGCGAATTTCCACATGCATAAACGTAACACACGACATATATACTCACAAGACTGATACTACCAACTAAGTCCTCGATGCTCGAATATGCGATGGCAAACTAGACCCCGTCGGGCGCAATAGTACTATACTAGTCGTGGTGGGACGTCGTGAGTATAAGCCCTAGCACACATACAACTAGCATCACGTATATCTATGCATAACAGTTATTCGCAAGTGATGATTCGATTGATAGAATAATTTGTTTGATAATTTTGAATTGTTAGAAACGTATGTTATACCCAAAATGCGATTAAAAAGGGTTCAGGTATACTCACAGTGCGTGTTTAGCGAGAGTACAACTTGATTGGATTGGTTGCGAGTACGTCTGAGTTAGCATGAACATCGGATGATATCGTAAGCGTGCTAATCGCGAAGAGTCAAATGATCGGCCTAAATGGTGATTCGATCGGATGTAAATCCGGTCGGATGATCTGATCCGGTCGGATGACCATTCTTGGTCGGATGAGTATAACCGATCGGATGACCATTTCCTGGTCAGATGAGGCTGTCCGATCGGATGAGACCATCTCCGTTCGGATGACCAGTTCAGTGGATCGGATGGCATGTTGATTGGGTTGGATGACAGTCATCCGGTCGGATGACATGTTATCCGGTCGGATAACACGTCTGTTTTTGCGTCCCGATTAACTATTTTTGAGTGTTTTCGGAAGAAATACGTGTGGTTTCACTGAGGTGTTGCGATATCATTTTAAACAATGATATTTTATCTGTTTCGACCCGTTCTAACGGCCGGGAACCACCCCGTTCCATCAGATCTGGCCGTTCTTGACGGTTTCTCATGTTTAATCCCGAAATCGTTCAGTTCTTGATTAAATACATATATTTTTAGGTGAGATTGTTATAAAAACATGTGGAAATCACCCAGACCTGAGTCGTTTATGGTGGGATGAGGTCACACTTTGAAGTTCATATGAACTCTTGGTGACATCACCTTAAAACACCTCAAATCGGTAGATTTCACGGTTAGAAATTGAGTTTTAAAAGACAGAATGATGTAGAATTGAGTGTAGATCATAGAAGTACAAATTTTAGGTTGAAATCTTACCGGAATCGCGAGGAATCGAGAGAAAAGGGTCCTAGAGCGTGTTTGGTCGAGTGAGAGCTGTCACATTACTATTTAAGTGATGTGACGTGCTATTTATAGGCAACAGAGAAGGCTGAAGGGTTTTTGGGTCGGATGGCCCATCCGTTCGGATGAGGCTGTCCATTCGGATGAGGCTGTCCATTCGGATGGCCACTCCGGCGCGGGGGATTTCTCCGTTTTTGAGCGTTGCGATAGTTTTTGGGGTACGCGCTTTCTATAGTTAATTTATATTATATATATATATATATATATATATATCACTAGGGGTCGTATTTACGTATCCATATTTCAAAGTTTTGATATAACAATCGGTTTCCGTTTTGAGTGTGCGATTACTAGCGACGTTTCACGGTCATCAAGGAGGGTAGTATAGGTCCTTTCTCGATGTCATCGTGAACGTTATTGTGTGTTGTGCCACAATGACTGACGGGGTACCACTCACTCGTATTGTCATCATCGTCACGACGACTGGAGACATAGCACTCACCCGAGAGTCCTTGTTAGCGTTAATTGTATGTGTTCGATGCATCACAGCCACCGAGGAGGGTAGAATAGGTCCTCACTCAATGCCATCGTGAGTGTTAGTGTTTGTGATATGGTGTAGTGATAATGTATTGCGAGAATATGCGATTATCCTTCGAATAGCGATGTATGCGATATAGTTACATTATGATCCGAATCTCTGGTGCTAGGCGTAATGAGTATATCGAGTAGTAACAACGTACGAAGGTGCGGGTTGTTACATCACGGCTCCCAGAGCATCAGGGAAAGGTCCCACCATATCAATTCCCCACTGCTGAAAAGGCCAAGCAGTGGATACAGGGATAAGGTCGTTCTTTGGGCGCAGGGTTTTTGGAGAGTGTCGCTGACAGGAGTCGCATTTACGCAGCTCCTTCAGGACGTCGACATGCATCCCTGGCCAATAATATCCGGCGTTCATAATCTTCGCGACAACCATGAACGGTCCTGCATGGATGCCACAGATCCCTTCATGAATCTCTCTGATCAAATAATTCGCGTCCTGGGGGGTCCACGCAGCGCAATAAGGTCCCCAAGAAGGACTTTCGGTATAGAATACCACCATTCATCTAATAATGAAGGGCCTTGTTTTGAATCTTCCTTGCCTCCGCTTTGCTCTCCGGTAGTATTCCTTCTTGCAGATATTGAATTATGGGGGTCATCCAAGATGGCTGCCCCATTTTGATCACATTTACCTGGCGCAGCAAGACTGATGGATTTTTGAGTACTTCAATCCTTACATCTTTGGCGAGATGTTGAAAGGAAGTTGAAGCGAGCTTGCTCAAGGCATCTGCTGGTTTGTTTTCTGAACGATTGATGTGCACTACCCTGTATGACCTGAATTGTTGAAGCAATTCTTTCGCCTGATCCAAATATAAGGCCATAACTTTGCCTTTTGCATCATAGATTCCGTTGATTTGACCGGCGATCAAAAGCCAATCAACGTGTGCTTGTAGATTTTTAGCTCCCATTTTTATGGCGAGGCGTAAGCCTTCCAGAAATGCCTCGTATTCCGCCTCGTTGTTGATATTCTTGAAATCCAACTTGATGGCGTAAGTAAATTCATGCTTTTCAGGGCTCACCAGACGCAATCCGGCTCCTGCGCCATCTTCGTTTGAGGCCCATCAGTGTACAGCATCCATAACTCATTTGACATGTCTTTTCTGGGAGTCTCGACAATCTCGCAGTCTTTGATTTTATCAACTGGGACTTCCGTGATGAAGTCCGCTAGAACTTGACCTTTGATGGCTGGGGGCGGCCTGTACAAGATGTTGTGGCCCCCCAGCTCGATCGCCCACTTTGCTAATCGCCCAGATGTTTCTGGCTTTTTCAATATCGTGCCAATGTGGAAATTGGTAAGTACGGTGATGACGTGGCCTGTGAAGTACCTGCGCAGCCTTCTGGAGGCGTGCAGCAACGCCAGTACCAATTTCTCCATCGTTGAATATCTCGTTTCTGGATCCGTGAGCACTCTACTGACGTAATAGATTGGAGTCTGAACTCCATTTCTTTCTACAAGCAATACCGATCCCACTGCCTTGTCCGATGATGACAAGTACAAGATGAGCGGCTCCTTTTCGAACGGTGCAGTCAGGGTAGGGAGTTCGATCAAACACTCATTCATTTGCTGAAAAGCAACCTCTGCTTCAGGCGTCCACCTGAATTCTTGTTTCTTCACACAATTGCGCAGAGTGCTGATAAAAGGGTATGACTTCGCGGCGTGATTTGACAGAAAACGGTTAAGCGCGGCTAGGCGGCCGGCCAACCTTTGCATCTCTTTGATTGTTCGTGGTGATGGCATTCGTTCTATTGCCTGGACCTTTTCCGGATTGACTTTAAATCCGCCATTAGTGACTATGAAACCTAAGAATTTTCCTTCCTCCATGCCAAAGGAGTATTTGGCTGGATTCAATTTCATATTCACGCTTCTCAATGAGTTGAATGTTTTTTCGATGTCTTTCAACATTTGGTCCTCTTCGGGGCTTTTGACCACCAGATCATCGATATAAACCTCGATATGCTTCCCAGTATCTCCTGCGAAGGTCTTATCCATCAGGCGCTGGTATGTGGCACCAGCGTTTTTGAGGCCGAATGGCATCTTTGTATAACAGAAGATCCCGAGATCGGTCCGAAAAGCTGTCTTGTCTTCGTCCTCGAGCTTCATTTGAACCTGATGGTACCCCTTGTAACAATCTAAGAAGCATTTCCATCTGTATGGTGCGAGAGAGTCTATCTTTTTATCGATCTCGGGCAAAGAGTAGCAATCTTTTGGGCATGCCTTGTTGAGATCGGTATAATCAACGCACATTCTCCATCCTCCACTAGACTTCTCCACCATCACTGGGTTTGCGACCCAACTTTGATAACGTACTTCTCGCAAGATTCCCGGTTTGAGTAGTTCGAATACTTGCTCATTCATTGCTTTGGTTTTGTCTGCCCCTAAGCTGCGCCTTCTTTGGACCTTCGGCTCAACAGAGGGGTAGGTGTTTAGACAATGCTCGATAATGTCGCGTGGGACACCGGTCATGTCGGCTGGAGTCCAGGCGAAGATATCCATATTCTTGAATAGGAGTTGTTTGAGATGCGTTCTGATGCTTGGTGAGATTGCATGGCCTATCTTCACCGTTTGTTCCGGGTATTTGCGGTTTAATACCCATTTTTCCGGCTCGGTTGTTGAAACCTTCGCCGCTTTTGTTGGGCGCGTCTCTTCCGTCTACATTACTTCTTTCTTGGCATAGATAATTGCCACCCCCGTCTCAGTTGGAAACCCTATCGCTGAGTGGGGCGTGGAAGTTATCATGTTCAGTTCGCCTTGGGTTTCTCTCCTAATCAACACATCATGTCTCGATTTGACAGGCATCACCATGAAATTTACATTCGTTGTTCTTGTATGTTTCCCGTCTGATAGCGTGACGGGGAAACTGATTTGGCCAAGTGGGAAAACCATCTCGTTGCAAAATCCTGACAGAGGGTAATCAACCGGTTCGAGTCCCGCTTTGTCTTCATCGTCAAACTGATTAAAGCATTGCTCATAGATGATATCGGCTGTACTTCCCGGGTCAATGAAGACGTACTCCGTTTCATAATGGCAGATAATACCGATGATGACGATGGGCCGCGTGCCGCGAGGACCCCCGCGCACCACCGGGAAAATGACCTGTTGCTCTTGCCATGTCGGCTCGTAGGGTCGCTTGACTTTATCTCTCGCGCTATATCTTGGCCCGTTGACCATGTGCGTTTCCAATCATCTAACTTTTTTCTCTCTACCATCATCGTTACGCTGGATATGACGTGTCTCCTTGCGCACATTCTTTACCAGGTGGCCTAGTTTCCCACTTTTCAGCGCTTTCTCAATCTCTTGACGTAAGCTGATACAGTCATCTGTAAGATGGCCTGTATCCTTGTGGAAATCGCAGTATACGTTCGGGTCTTGGCCCTTCTTGTTCATCATAGGCCTTGGAGCCTTAAAATCATGGTTCTCCGTCATGAGCACCTCCTTTGGTGTCTTTATGAGCGGAGTCCAGTGTTTATCTTGATTTTCGTTTCTGACTGCCTTTCGATAACCAATGCGATCAATAGTGTCTCGCACATCTTCTTTGTAGCGAGACCGTTCTTCATAACGAGGTTGTTCGTCATAACCGCTGGTGTGGTTGGCTTTCCACCCAGGGTTTTTGCCTTTGTTTCGTCTGTTGTTGTCGCACGAACTTCCCTTAGAAAATCGATCCTCAGTATAAGAGTTCTTGTTGCCAGCCAGTGACTCTTCGGTCTGCGCGACTATCTTCGCGGCTTCCATGAGCTTATCCCACTCTTTGGGCATTCCATCTTTCCCGGTGATAGTTCTGATGAGACTATCACAGCGAATGGCTTTCTTGAAGTGGCAGCGCATGAGCTGTTCACTTACGCCACCAATTTCCAAACACTCCTTGTTGAAGCGAGTGATGAAATCTTCTAGACCCTCGTTCTCTCTGCGCCAGATGTCCGCTACCTCGGCTGTATCGCGCTGGTAACGTCTCTGCTGGCTGAAGTGATTCAAAAACTGTGTCCTAAAATCAACCCATGACTTGATCTTTCCCGGAGGGAGGCCGTCGAACCAAGCGCGAGCAGCCCCTATAAAGTTTGAATAAACAGATGGCACCACATGGGCATATTCCATCCTCCCATGCAGCCAACGCTTGTGAAAACTCTGCCGTGATCATCAGGATCAGTCAATCCATTAAACTTTCCAACTGTCGGAGGTGATTTCTCTCTTGATAGCGGCGCTAGCGCGATATTTGGAATGAACTTTGAATGTTCTGCAGCTTCAGCTGGCCGATAGGCGAGGCGAAAATCTCGCTCTGCCTTTTCAGTGTACCCTACGTGTTGTCTTGGTTTGTAGTATTCATGGTTTCTCTGCAAATGATTGAAGACTGACGAACCCTCATCATCCTGCCAAGTTGGGTCGTCTGGATCTGTGTCATTCCATTCGTTATTCATGTTGCGCGGCGTGAGCCAGCTATGAACTGGACCTCTTTGGACATTTGACGGGTGGTCATAATAGCTTTCTGTCTCTCCCCGTGTGTCGCAGGTGTCATGCACGCTTGGTCGTCTCTAGGGAGGAGGCCTGTTGAATCTTCCTTGGAGGTTTTGCTGTGGGGGTATCTGGCGCGCCCCCTGACTCTGTCCCTGGGGTGTAATCAAGGACGGTTCTGCCGTTAAGACTGCTTGTTGTGCGCTCAAAGATTGATACGCCTCGTTAATGGTGGCAATTTTCTTGGCGTACCACGAGGCTAGATTTTCGCCCTCTGGTAGCCCTAATAGCGCTGAAATGTTCTGAGGTGGAGCTGGGTTTGACGTTCCAGCGCCATTATTTCCTGGGGTTACCGTCTGAGTGATGCGAGTGATGCTCGCGCGGGGTCCCCGAGTGTTGGTTACTTCAATTTCACTGATTTCTTCTACATGTTGGGCTTTGACGTTTTGATTGTCCTCCCCCAACACTGCATTAGAGTTTGCTCCGAAACCAACAAACTCAGGAATGATTCCTTGACCAGCCATGATCGAAGGAGAAAACAACGAAAACTCAGAAAAAAGAAGATGAAAGTGATTTGTAGAAGACCGGTGGGCGCCAATGAAGAAACACTGAACTAATTAAGATGTTAATCAGTTTGGTTTATGTTCCTATCATAGTGGTTAATCTTCTTATAGGTATTCTAAGCTTCTTAATGATCTTCTAATCCTACAAAACAGAACACCGTTACTCGTTAAGAGGGGAATATGGGGGTTTCCCTCTTAACCAGGCTCCGGCTTAAGAATAAGCGACTGTATTTGAGGAGATAAGCGTGTATTAAGAATGAGAGTAGAGGGAGTAGAGTGTTTAACCTGTGGACTAAGGTCCCTATTTGTAGCCGGAGAGGTGTAAGAGGATGTGGGCTAATGGGCCTTGGGCCGGAAGGCGACAACTTGGAGGATATGCTCTTTGTCTCACTGGTGTCGACCGTTAGTGGCTTCTGGGAGTTCCTTGGTGCTGGCGCACCGTGATTGGAGCCACATGTCATGGTTGTCGGCCTGGACGCCTTTCTGCCATCAGTAGGTAAGTGGAGATCGTGGGGCAGTTGTCTCTGCCCTGTGATTGGTGCCACGTAGACGTTCTTAGGTCCTTTTTGTCTCCTACACGTCAGACGATCGTGGAGCACGATTGTGCAGAGCTTGGAGGATGCGGATTGGCTCCTCTCATCTGCCACTTGTACTTTTTGTACCTTCTGAAGTGGTCTTGCGCTACAACCTCTATGCGGTCCTTGCTGAGCATGAGACTAACCCGCGCAGGATTGTTGGTGCTGCAGACTATTTTCAAAATGCTAAGTGTTGATCTCACTGCTCTTTTTTTGTCTAGACCTCACACGAGTTCGATCCTTGGTGAAGTATCGCGCGCGAGGCTGAGACGAAAGATCTTACTGATTTAGGGGTATGGTCCCGCACGCGACCTTGTGGAAGGTTTGCGCGGCTTTTTGGGACCATACCCCTTCACGTTTATTTGGTTAGGTAGAAGATATTTTTCAGCAAAGTCACTATCATTAGGCAATGAAAGACATGTAAGGGTGTTATTTTTTTTAATGTCAAGTTACCATTAATAATATATAAAACTTGACAAGTTACATCAAAACAGAAGATAGATGGGAAATTCAGAGTGTATTTGAAAATGAGTCCAATTTTGTGGTATTAGTATTTTGCAAGGTATGAACAAGTAGAAGTAACTTTTTTTAATAACCATTATTAGAATCTTTTTTAATAAAAACACCAATACCTACACGGTTAATGATATAAATGAGTTTGAGACCATTAGTGCCATAATTCAAACCCCACAACAGGGCCTTCAGCGAACCATAAACCAGGCCCATTTTCAGGCTATGGGGCCTGGCCTTCACATGAGAAACCCACCAAAGGGCCATCGCCAAGTCTGACCATATAGAGAACCAACCATGCCAGATCTGATCTCTTTGGACAGTTTATTCATCTCGGGAAGCATAAACATTGCTCGAGCTGTACTTGATGTCTCAGCCCCTCCAAAAACCATCAATCTTCGGAGAATATGTGGAGTCAGCTGCAAAAGTAGATAAAAAATCAAAACCACTTTTTAAAACAAACCATAAAGCTTAGGTGCAACATAATCTAAATAATTGCTAAGAAAACGTAACGTGTGATGCACCGAGGCATGAGGCAATAAAAAAAAACACCTCAAGAGCCAGAGCCATGAAGCAGTGCTTCATGTGTGCATCGAAATTGGTCAAATATAGGGTCTGGAAGAGACTCATGTGTAAAATTGATAACAAAGCGTAAATGAAAAACAAATATTACCTGTAGTTGTTACAACAGTTCCTTGTTTGCCTGTTGATTTCGAAACCAAAAGTATCATGTAATCAAAACGTACACACGACAAATAGATTTATTCAAACACATGACATGGTTTAGTGAATTGAACCTTTAGTTTGTCAGGCATGTGCTCTCCACTCTCCATTGATCAAACAAGGTTAAACTTCCTATCAGGAAATGGTTGGTTCAAAGCATCTGCCCAGAACTCTATGCTTGTACAGACTTCAAGGGGAAAAACATTCAGTTATTACTATGAATTATTACACAAAGATTGATGCCCAGAACTTTACTATAAATATAACAAATCCACAATCACTGCCACACCGAAAGTTGGGATAATTTGTTGTCTTATTACATAGCGTAGAACACATGTTTCTTAGAGGAGACTTACTTTCATTTAATAAAAAGACCGTAGTACCTTGTTGGCTAGCCCTTGAGCAGCAGCAAGCGTCTGAGCCCTTACGGCTTGTACAGGACTAAGAGTGATGCCACAACATTCTGCCCCGTATTTTCTCGATAGATACCTTGCGCTACCCCCAATTCCACACCCAACATCAACTATGCTCCTAGGTTTCTTTGAGGCCTCCTCTGCAAAAATTGCACATTAATCACAACGTCTTACATTAAAACCAAAAACATATAGAAACCTCAAGGCAAATAACAATCTCTCTTACATAACACTATTTGCATAATTTTTATTACATTTTTTTCACTTGAACATCAGTTCGTTAGGTAAATGGATAAACACTTGTTTGTTAGGTAAACGAATAAATGATTCATGAAATAGGCAGCATGCTTATACACATACAATGAATAAGCCAATTGAGAAAACCTTTAGCAAGTAGTTTATCGAGTAAAGCAACTTACACCCGATTTAAAAAATTTACGACGCCTAGAAAGCGTTATCCTTCCAAATGCCAAGGCAACATGCTTTGGAATCTTTGTAATCGCACCTCTAGAAGGTCCTCTAGTAGCCTGCAAATATATCACGAGGATATAAAAACGTTATTCCACCCATATCACATAACAATCCAAAATCGTTATTTAAGGATTAAAACTTGCCAGAAGTTTTCTGTAAGCTAGCTCCACCAGTCTGTCCATTGCAAGCTGCTCAAGATCTCTGTATAACAACCAGATCAAATACTGGTATGTTCTCAGATTCTTGATTATCATTCTGTGTCGTCTGATTATCATGAGCAACTTCATTTTGTTGAATATCATCATGTTCTCCAGCATTGCTTGGACCTGCTTCATCGTCATTTGAAGTTTGTCTCTGTCTTCTTGAATACTCAGTTGGGAATCTTTCCTGCGATTCTTCTTACTCTCTCAGAATATCCAACTCGTCAAAGAAGTCTTCTTCTTCTTCCTTTTCTTCTTCCATGTCAAACGAATCCCACAACGTGTCATAATGAAAATGCCATGAATCTCCAGGATTCTGCGGTGGCATTGTGTAACCTTGACACTCAACATTGTGTGCTTTAATAATCCGCTTCAAGCTTGGAACAAAGACTATTTTCAATGGACTTTGATATCCCACGAAAATTCCTTCAAATTTACCAAAAGGCTCTAGAACTATGCAAGGAGACCCAAACGGTTCTAAATACTTCAGGTTCGGTTTGCGGTTATTGATCAACTCGAAACATGTCTTATTGAATTTCTTTACAGTGAGAACCCGATTGAGTGTATAGCATGAGGCGGATACTGCTTCTGCCCAAAAATTTACTGGTAGCTTTGAATCAGCAAGCATCGTCCTAGCCGTTTCAATTAGCGTCCTGTTCTTTCGTTCAGCTACTCCATTCTGCTGCGGAGTGTAAGGAGCACTAAATTCATGCAATATACCTCTTTCATCACAATATTCTTCCATCTTGTTGTTCTTGAACTCTGTACCATTATCACTTCTGATTCTTTTGATACGCCTTTGGTACAAGTTTTCAATTTTCCTGAACAACGCCATCAAACTTTCAAACGTCTCATCTTTCGTCTTTAGAAATGAAACCCATGAAAACCTTGAAAAATCATCCGTTACCACTAGACAGTAGAAATCCCCTGTAATACTTTTGACGTTTACTGGACCAAACAGATCCATATGGAGTCTTTCTAACGGTCTTGAAACTAAGTTGACTTTCTTTTGAGGATGTGATTTCTTCTTTTGCTTGCCTTTGATGCAACTAATGCACTTCCCCTCAAGATGAAAACCTTTGACATGAACTCCAATAACCAAATCATTATGCACCAAATGATTCATTTTTCTAGGATGTATATGACCCATCTTCCGGTGCCATAATTGCGATTCCTTCTCAGTTGCTTTTGACACAAAACAATGAGCCTGACCCATTGTTGTAGTTGCTACACTCATGTCCAATACATACAAATCATTCACTCTAGGTGCCCTCATGATAATCCATTCTTCAGGGATAACAAAACCTGGTTTCAAGATCAAACATTCTTTGTCTGTAAAGTGAGTGGTATACATCCTATCACAGATCTGAGATATGCTCAGAAGATTGTTTTCAAGCTCGGCGATGTAGTTAACTCTTTCAAACGTAACAATCCCATTGGATAACGTTCCTTCACCAACTATTCTACCACCTTGATTTCCTGCGAATCCCACATAACCACCATTGAAATTTCTAACATCGTACAACAATGCTGTCTTCCCTGTCATGTGCCGAGAAGCTCCACTATCCATAATCCATCGTGAAAAGAATCTTGGAAGCTCCTGCACATATCAGAAACATTTAGTGAGATTTTGATGCTACCCAAGCCTCTTTCAACTCAGGTAACTGGACTTTAATGTGAGATTTTGTAGTATAAAGTGGCGGAAAATTTTCATCATTCATCTTCAAGCTCTCTGTAGACCCAACCTCAACCTCTTTATACAAGAAAAATTCGCCTTTTTGAGGTTGACTAGATGGTTGGTCTTTTTTCGAAACAACCTTCTTCTCAGAAGTAATAGCCTCTTTTGAATCAAGTTTCTCATAGTATTCCAAAGGGACATCCATCTTTACCGGTGTGGTAGAAGACGATTGTTTTTCTGACTCTGAAACCTTTGGTTTTTGAACACTTGATTTCTTTTCAACCACTTTTGGCTTCCATGTTTGTTGAGACGATGCAACCCGTTTGTAGAATTTGTCATTTTTAGTTACCACATTTTTAACAGGTTCAATTTTGATCTTGGTGTTGTTATTTTTCAAAATCTTTTTCTCAACAACCAATGGAGCTTTTCCCTTCACATCAACTTTCTTTCTTGAATTCATCACAACTTCAGTCTTAGGCTTCAAGTTGGTACACTTTCATGCAATATGTCCAACTTGATTACATTTGAAGCATGTTCGAGTGTCAACTACTCGACTTGTGCCTTTAGACTGAGGCTGCGATGCTTTCTTCTCAAAGAACTCTTTGTTTGATTTTGAAAAAATCTCAGACTCTTCATCAGAAAGTGAACTCGAACCATTCACAAACACCTTTTTCTCAGCAAACCTTCTGTTTTGAACATTTTTCTTTTGATAATTCTTACCACCCTTATAACCACCCGACCATCTGTTTCGATTGTTGTTATAAAAACACGGTGGAACTATAGGTTTCTTGTAGTAAGCTTTATCTTTTTCAAAATTCACTTGCCTCTTTGTCTGATTCAAACCTTCTACTTCAGACAAATCAATTTCAACCAGTTTGAAAACATTTTTCAACTTATCCATATTAACATTTTCCAGAGGAAATTCAGAATCCGAATACAACTTATCAGATCCAGCCATCTTGTACATCACAAGACCCGGTTCATCACCTAAGTTGTTTTTGGATTTTGATTTTGATTTCAGAATGTAATTGTTCAGAAAACACTCTTCACCCTCAACTGAATCACTATCAGACTTCAAAACACTTTTAGCCATGCCTTTCACAATATCAGTTTGAACACTATCATCAGATGAAGAAAATGTAACATCAATTGACTTTGGAAGTTTTATTTCATTTGTTTCATCTTCATCATTAACCAACCCGGACTTTTTCTTTGAGTAATTGTTTAAAACTGGCGGTGGAACCTGATGAAACCCAACCCCAGTTCCATCCGAGTAAACATCTTTGCCTGCTTTGTTTTTCCCAATGGGTTTAGGAACAATATGTTGTAAAACAAAGCTTGCGGAGCTGTAACTGGTTAATTTCAGATTGATGCGCTCATTCTCAATCTTAACTTCTTCAAACTGAAGCTTCAACTTAGCAATCTCATCCAGTTGTTGGTTGATTTGCTCCTCTTTGTGTCTAAGAACAGCAGTTAAATGCTCATTTTCTTTATTGGTTTTACCATTTCTTTCATTAGAATCTTTTACCGTTCGTTTAATTTCTCAAAATTTTCTGAAATTTTACGATTTTCAAGAACCAATTTTTCATTTTCTTTCTTAATTCTTTCTACTTCAATTTTATCATTTTCAATTTTCTCAGTCAAATTTTTAGCTCGATCATTTGAGGTTTTGAGCATTTTATCACGATCTAGAATCTGATATTCAACCTTTCTGACTCTTGTTGTCAGTTCTTCAACCTTTGCATTACTAGAGTAAGCAATTGTACTACAAAACTTGCAGTTTTTCATGCAACTTTTGCAGTCACTATCACCTTTGACTTTCTTACCTGTCTCACTTGTTGAAACGTTTGGACTGACCTTGCTTTTAGACTCAGATTCAGACTTAGAGTCTACCTCAAGTTCTTTTGCAGCAAGCACTTTGTCAGCCATCTTCCCCAAATTTTTAGTAGTAAATTCTTTTGAAGTATCGATAATCCCATCATCAATCTTCTTTGACTGCGACTCTTTTGCTGTCTCTTTCTCTTTCTCATCAGATTCTCCTCCTCCCCACCATTTTCTCTGTCTGGCATCTTCTTCATCTTTGAATTCCTCAATGAAAGCTTCTATACTAAGAGTTTTCGCATCAATAGCAATGTTTCCTTGAGGATCAAGATAACATTCTCTATCCGCATCCCATCTCTTTGCTCTCTTGGCTTCGTTGAACACCTTAGATAATCTGAGCATCTTGTATTCTGCTTTCTGCTTTCTTGCTTGATATTTTTGTTCTTCAGTTCTGGTATCTTTAGTAACAGGAATATCTTCTTCTTTTGTTACAAACGCATATCCTACTGCATCTTCCTCTGGTAGCAATTCACTCCAATCAAAACCTTCATCATCATGAATAACAGCAAGAGCTCTTGATTTTTCTTTGGGGTTATCTTCAAGCTGCTTCATTCTGGGCGGTTCTGATTTATTCTGATGATAGATTGCTCTTTTGTAGTAATCCTCTCGAAACGAATTTGCAGTATCATCAGTGTAAGCATTTCTGCACTCACGCTTAAAGTGACCTTTCTGTTTACATTTGAAGCATGTGACTTTTGATTTGTCAAAGCCAAGTTTTGTGGATGGTCCACCAATTGAATGTCTGCCCGTAATCTCCATAAACCTTTGAGCTCTTCGGACTGCACTGGCTATACACCACCTGATATCGATCAGTTCCATCTCTTCAGGATCTATTTGATCATAGTCCTCTTTAGTCAGGTTGGTATTTCCAATCTTGCCCACCACGAGACTCTCGTACGATTCTAACACCGATGCTAAGAACACCATCTGTTGTTTTGCT
>JARYGA010047815.1:0-44504 GCA_030545235.1 Helianthus tuberosus | reverse complement strand
ACACATATAACTTCTAAATTTGGGCCAAAGTATGAATTACATCCATAAGTGATAAGTTTATTATCCATAACATTACCAAACCTAATGACAAATAGCCTATACTACTTATTTCTAAATTTTTACCTAACTTATATCGCTACCATTATCCAACTTATCTTCTAAATTTTGGTGTTTTGAAATATTGATGGTTATTTAATTTTGCCGATTATTATATTTTATGTTATATATAATTAGTTTGTAGTAGTTTCAAAAAGTAAAATAATTTATTGTTTAGGGTGAATTTGAATTAAATCGAATTCAAGTTTCGAATACAAATCGAATCGAATACGAATTCAAGTTTCGAATACGAATTCAAGTTTCGAATACAAATCGATTCGATGAACACCCCTAGGAGACATTGTTTACCCTCTGTAATTTTTTAATATATTTTGAAAGTGGTTGTAAGTTGAGGATAGAGAAAAATTAAATGATAAACGTGTAAAAAATATTATTTAATTATTGAAAATGAAAGAGAAATTGTACATGATGCTCTTATATTTTGTTGAATAGTATACCCATAAATTTACAGATAAACGATAACATTCTCTTTCTCATACACTCACAACCATTTTTTTTGTAATATAAGGTTCTCACACACAAAGATATAGGGAAATGGATGTGAATGCTCTTAGACCATGCGTAATGGGGCGTTTTTTTTAAAAAAAATTGAAAAAAAACGCCCCAAAACGCCCCCCACCCCATTACACCCGGCGTTTTGGGGCGTTATTTTGGAAAAAAAATCGATTTCGCGTTTTAATTAAAACGCCTTGCTTCATTCTTGCTTCATTTGCTTGAGCCAATCAACACTCTCCAACAATGTGGTCCACCCAAAAGTCCTGACAATTACTTTTGTACACCCAATGAAATTTGACCCACCCCACATGTCACTGTCAACTTTTTGAGTTACACACATTTCGTTTGTTTTTTTTTTTTTTTTTTGCTTAAAAGATGAAATGGGGGTTATTGGCATAATGCCCCACTACGCCACTTTTGCTATAATACCCCATCGCTGACTAGGACGCCACGTGTCGGATAATGCCCCATGGTGGGGGCATTATAACACATTACCACTACACATGGTCTTGTAGCATTCACATGTCATCAATCAACCTCTCCCTTATCTTTAAAATTAAAAAATAAAAAAAAATCTACTAAAACTCATTACGTCTCATCCCTCATTTCTCTACACCACTAGTATATTTTGAAAAAATTCTCTATGGTTTTTCATATCATAAAAAGATATTATTCATAATCCATCAAATTATTGTGAACGTATAAAAATGAGAATTATAATAAATATATGTTTATGAGTAAGTAAAGATAAAAGTGGTAGTTAAAATGTGGAAGTTTTTTTTTTAAATAATAGATAAATTTTAAAAACTATAAATTCTAAGTTAAATTATAGGGTAGAAAATAATGAAAGTAAGTTAATAGTCTTGCCTGTCATACCCACCCGTATAAATAATGATATTAAAACTTGTCATATTTTCCACATTAAAAAGTCATTATTAAAAAAAACAAGTTTTATTTCAGACAAAGTTTAAAACACTTTAAATAATTTTTGTTTAAAACTAGTTAGATGCCCCGCCCGCGTTGCGGGGCGGTGGACGAATAATGAGCGAGTGTTAGGCAGCAACTCATTGACACGAAAAACAACTAAATCGAGTCAACAAATAAAAAAAAAACTTTTATATTTTTTATAAAAAAAAACTAAAACAATGGCAACATTGTAATTTTTAACTGAGGGAAAGTTGTATTTTTTTACTGGGGTAAAATCGTAAATTGCCAAAACCTAAAGTGATGGCAGTACTGTAAATTTGAAGGGGGGGAAAATTTGAAATTTTAATATGGACAAAGTCGTAATTTTGCACCTAGGGTAACAGCGTAATATAAATTTCAACTACGGGCACAATCGTAATTTTAAGCTGGAGGCAAAAGCACAATTTTATTTTGAACCGAAGGCAAAATTGTATTTTTGAGCTGGAGGCAAAAGCATAATTTTATTTTGAAGGGGGGAAAAACGTAATTTTCAACTGAGGGCGAAATCGTAATTTTTTTAACGGGGAAAAATAACATTTGATGGCAGTCCGGGGGGGGGGGAATTGAAATTTTAATAGGGACAAATTCGTAAATTTTCACCTAAAGCTAAAACAATGGCAACATTGTAATTTTTAACTGAGGGAAAGTTGTATTTTTTTACTGGGGTAAAATCGTAAATTGCTAAAATCTAAAGTGATGGCAGTCCGGGGGGGGGGGGGGGAATTTGAAATTTTAATAGGGACAAATTCGTAAATTTTCACCTAGGGTAACAGCGTAATATAAATTTGAACTACGGGTACAATCGTAATTATAAGCTGGAGGCAAAAGCACAATTTTATTTTGAATCGAGGGCAAAAGCGTAATTTTGAGTTTGGGGCAAAAGCATCATTTTATTTTGAAGTGGGGAAAACGGTAATTTTCAACCGAGGGCGAAATCGTAATTTTTTTAACGGGGAAAAAAACATTTTTTAACAGAGGGCAAAATCGTAATTTTTAGCTGCGGAGGAAAAATATTTTTATTTGGGACAAAAGCGTAATATTATTTTTAGATGGGGGCAAAAACGTCATTTTAAAATGGATATAAAATAATAAACTGGTTGGTCGAACGGGAGAGTGGCAGACGAAATCGTAATTTTAACTTGAGGGCAAAATCGTAATTTTTAGCTGGAGGCAAAAGCGTAATTTTAGTTTGAGCTAGGGGCAAAACGGAAAAAAAAAAAAAAAAAAAAAAAAACTTATTTTTCAACGCCGCCCATTTTGGCCAATGGGAGCCATGTGCCGACATTGTACTTTGTAGTGTATATAATGCGTAAAAATGTTTTTTTTTTCTTAAATAGAAAAAGAAAACACCTTCACAAAAGGTTGGGCTTTTGGCCCAAACTGGTTGGATTTGACCTATTTGCATAAAGTGGGTTTTTGACACAAAGATATAAGAATCGGTCCAATATTATGAACACCGACCCATTACCTATGAGAATGAAACACCAACCCATTACCTATGAGAATGAAATACAAAAGATATATTTGTCCCATTACGTAAACGATGCTTGCCAATCTTTTCATAGCCGGACCGGACATCGAACCGGCCACCTTACTGGTTCATTGATCGGGCCGGTCGGATCAGATTTAAGAACCGGATGATAAAATATTTAGTTTCAAAAATATATAAATTTATTAGTTTAATAAATAAAATTCCCTACGTATAATTATGCTCATTTTTGTACTTTTATTATATTCCCACTTAATTAACTTTATTAAATTTTTATTTTCATTTACTAGAAAACATATAATTTGTTACTATTTATTTATCTTTAATTTGAGATGACTTAAAAATAGTTCATGTACAATCTAATTTCACATGGTGCAAAAAGCCTAAATAAACAAACGTATCTATTATCTCATATGTGAGCCCACAATTTATTAATTAGGGTAGTCTACCCTTTATCTCCTTTTCTCTTTTATTGAACCTTCCTTCCATTCCATCTTCCATCTGTAACATACAAATTAAGAAGATCGAAGGCCTTTGGCTTATTTTGAAGATTGTTTCGAAGGTAGTTCGCTTTGCCGGAAGTTGAAACGAAGGTAGCCGGCTTCCCCGAAGATAAAGATAATCCCTGCGTCAACGCACGCAGGAGCATCCCTAGTTCAAGTTAAAAAAGTTATTACTTTATTTTTGTTTTTTCAGATGGTGTAAACATTTATATTTATTTTTGTTGATTAGTTCTGTTAATATGTAATGGAAAACATGTAAAAGTAATACTCGTTACAGTATTCAGACCAGTGAAGAATACAAAAACAGATGCAGTCATGGAGTTCTACATGTTAGTCAGCTTGATCCGGTTCCCGTTTAGAGTGTATATGATTGATGGTAGTTCCGAGTTCTAGTCATCTCCTTAAATACACCAAAAACCCTCTCTAGTCATCTCCTTAAATACATCAAAAATGAAACCTTATTAGTTAATAATGGTAAATCGGTACATCAACAATTATTAACTAATATATTACAAGGTATAATTATATTTTCATCTATATAATATAAATGATTAGAATGGCTACATGATTATACTTATAATTATATATTTAATCTTACGCATATTCTAGAAACAGGTATTCATCATCATCATACTTAGTAAATCCCACCAATAGTAAAGCTAAGATAGGGTCTGAGTAGGATAAGATGTAGACAGCCTTATCTCTACCCTGTAGGAATAGAGAGGCTGCTTCCAGTAAGACATCCGACTCGATGGTAGTTTTGCATCAAACCTTGGACATAAGGCACATAACACTCGATTAAGACAAAGGTCAATTAGTGCATGTACTTCCTTGTCTTTCGGCTATCAACGCCACCACATGATGCATGATTAACCATCCCCCTCTTTTAACATTATTTTCACAAAATTAGTAAAATAACGTTAAAATTAGTGCACTTTCACTTTTGCACCTCGAGCGCCCACACATGAAACATGTATTACACATGAAAAATAGTCACATGAAACAGGTATTACACATGAAAAATAGTCACAAATTTGATGTAAAAAAATAATCAGACATCCAAAAATTGTGAGAAGCTATCAAGAAATCCTACATTCCTACATTCCATTCTTTTAAAAAATATATCTTTTTCTACGTCTTAAACACACACTCCACCATATAATTAATTAAATCACCTATTCACTGTTAGCCTTTTACTTGAGCATAGACCTTATAAAATAAAATATGGAAGAAATCTACAAAATTCTTCAAAGAATGTATTACAAACTTCCCTGTCAAAATTCAAACATATCCATGATATCTTAAAATATATTCTAGTTTATGATAGAAAACATTACAAAATACAAGCATAGATTTCGGAGAAAATTAAAAACTTGGGATATTATACTTCACGAACCCACGCAAGGATGAAACGTAACATTCTCAAGTTATTATAATCCAAATAAGCTCAAAATTTAGAGCAAATATTATGACTTTTGCAAACTTAGGGTGAGGGGTGACTGGTGAGGGAGAAATATATTATTAATATTAGAGTTAATTACTGTTTTCGTCCCTGAGGTTTGTCAAAAATAACGGTTTCAATCCATTAGTTTAAAAATTGCGATTTCAGTCCATTAGTTTCATTTTCGTAACCATTTCAGTCCACTAACTTAACTCCATCCATTTATTTTGTTAACTTTGAGTTAACTAACTAATTCAGGGACGGTTTGCGTCAGTTTTAGAAATACAGGGACTTAAGTGTAAACTCTAAAACATTAAAACAAAAAAAATAGTAAATTCCAAAAAATCAAAAAAATTCCAAAAAACCAAACAAATTCCAAAAAATTCTAAAAAATAATAAAAATTCTAAAAAATCATAAAAATTCTAAAAAGTTCTAAAAAATCCAAAAAATCCGTTTCGACGCGAACTGTTTCGAACCCGAACCGTTTCGAGCTGAACCGTTTCGACGCGAACCGTTTCGACCCGTACCGTTTCGACCCGAACCGTTTCGAGCTGAACAGTCCGTACCGTTTCGACCCGAACCGTTTCGAGCTGAACCGTTTCGACGCGAACTGTAACAACTCTCATCTAAAAGTACTATTTATTATTTTAATTATCCAATTAGGAAACCCTAATTGAGAAACCCAAGTAATTCTGAACAAACCCTAAAAATTTCAAAATACTTAGAATCAGGATTAGGGCCCCTAAAACTCAAGGGGGGGTAAACCCTAACTAACGATTATCTTTAAAAATGTGCTGTCAACAACGAGAATTAACGAACTGTCAATTCATCAAGCCTATACTAGTGACGAAGCAACCCTAGGCTAGATAGGTTTCCCAGGCGAGTCGCGACAGGGGAAGGGAATCCCTTCGCGACACGCGGGGGGTGCACATTTCGGGTATAAATACTAGGCATTGGGACTTGAAATCTGTCTTTGGAACGACGTACATTTGAGTTACGTAGACTGAGTTATCACAGAAACAGTCCACTAAACACACACAATCACTAATTGCTGCAACAATCAGGGTAATAACTCGATCGCTATTACGATTCAACGTCCGATCGATTATAACTATCCAACGATTGTTTAAGTGCTGCTCAAATTGAGTTTATACTTTGTTAATTCATCGTGATTTCGACTTGAATGTTTGAGTACTGCTCGAATTCGGACTATACTCTGTCATTCGTTGTGAATCCGCTGAATTGTTAAGTATTGCACTAATAAATCGTTGTGAGGGTTTAATCTCGTGAATTGTCGTAACTGCTGTATTAGTTACTAACCGGTTTGTGTGTGCATTGTTATTTAAATTAGGTTAATCACGGCTAATCAGTAGGCTTATATTCTGCTCGTTAAATCTACAATGTGAGTCATTCTCTTTTTATCAAATTTGATTTCAAAAGCATGTTTATTTTCAAAGTTATAATTACAGGGATTAAGTCTTTGTAATCACCATATTACAGCCGGTATGTGGGGTTTTGTATACATTACTTGATAACCGTCACTATTGGACAACGAGTTAGCCAATGAGTGATATGACCATAGTCACAGACACCATCGGGCAAAGAGGCTATCGATGGATGTTCGAGTGACAAGTACTGTGGGTAGTTGGTTTGATATCTGAAACATTGTAATTTCTCTTAATACTGTAAATTATAACAAATGTGTCATTTTATTAAAAAGAATGATTCACTCAGTATTTCCCTGCTGACAAAACCTTTTTCAAACATGTTTCAGGTGATCTGTTGTGAGCACAGGAAAAGTGCCGTGAAGCACTACAAGCTTAGAAAGTGGCTCAATGTAAATAAATAAAGAAACATGTTTTAAGATATAAAGGATTTCCCAGTGAAATCACTTATTTGTAAATTATGGGATTTATCCCTATATTATATATAAACGAGCAGTTTTATTATTAATCGATCCTGTTTAAAAAGACTTCCGCTGTCACCAAATTAGATACCATCGGATTCCTGCCTCGCGACTCTGGACCGGGTCAAACCGGGGCCAAGGGCCGTGACACGAACCGTTTCGACCCATACCGTTTCGAGCCGAACCGTTTCGACCCGTACCGTTTCGAAGCCGAACCGTTTCGAGCTGAACCGTTTCGAACCGAACCGTTTCGACCCGTACCGTTTCGAAGCCGAACCGTTTCAAGCCGTACCGTTTCGAACCGTGCCGTTTCGAACCGAACCCTTTCGAGCTGAACCGTTTCGAACCGAACCGTGCCGTATCGAACCGAACCATTTCGAGCTGAACCGTTTCGAACCGAACCGTTTCGAGCTGTACCGTTTCGAACCGTACCGTTTCGATGCGAACCGTTTCGAACCGAACCCTTTGGACCCGAACCGTTTCGACCCGAACCGTTTCGACGCGAACCGTTTCGAAGCCGAACCGTTTCGGTTCGATACGGCACGGTTCGATACGGCACGGTTCGCGTCGAAACGGTACAGCTCGAAACGGTTCGGTTCGATACGGCACGGTTCGGTTCGAAACGGTTCAGCTCGAAAGGGTTCGGTTCGAAACGGCACGGTTCGGTTCGAAACGGTACGGCTTGAAACGGTTCGGCTTCGAAACGGTACAGGTCGAAACGGTTCGGTTCGAAACGGTTCAGCTCGAAACGGTTCGGCTTCGAAACGGTACGAGTCGAAACGGTTCGGCTCGAAACGGTACGGGTCGAAACGGTTCGCGTCGAAACGGTTCAGCTCGAAACGGTTCGGGTCGAAACGGTACGGGTCGAAACGGTTCGCGTCGAAACGGTTCAGCTCGAAACGGTTCGGGTTCGAAACCGTTCGCGCCGAAACGGATTTTTTGGATTTTTTAGAATTTTTTAGAATTTTTATGATTTTTTAGAATTTTTATTATTTTTTAGAATTTTTTGGAATTTGTTTGGTTTTTTGGAATTTTTTTGATTTTTTGGAATTTACTATTTTTTTGTTTTAATGTTTTAGAGTTTACACTTAAGTCCCTGTGTTTCTAAAACTGACGCAAACCGTCCCTGAATTAGTTAGTTAACTCAAAGTTAACAAAATAAATGGATGGAGTTAAGTTAGTGGACTGAAATGGTTACGAAAATGAAACTAATGGACTGAAATCGCAATTTTTAAACTAATGGACTGAAACCGTTATTTTTGACAAACCTCAGGGACGAAAACAGTAATTAACTCTTAATATTATTATTATTGTTGTTGTTCTTAATATTGTGGTTCATTACTTCTTTTGTTTCTATCAAACTGTATAAAGTAATAATTCATTATATTACATATAAGTAACCAAACATCACATGAAATGAAATGATCTATTTTATTCCGTTGCTCGTTTCATTACTTTGTTCATTTCATTGTCTCATTCATCTCATTACATCATACCAAACAGACACAAGTTATAGAATTTCCGTGACAAACCCTTATAAAACTAGTCTTATTTAGCTTAGCTAGTGAACTCTAAATCCGCTATTGACCAACTTGATTCTCTATCAATATTAGAGTAAAATATATCTACTAAAACAAGAAAAGATCACAAGATTGTATTACACATAAAAAAAATAGAGTAAATTACGTTTTTGGCCCCTGTGGTTATATCAGTTTTACTATATTGGCCCAAAATAAGAATTTTTAACGTTTCTGCCCCCATGGTCCCGATATCTAACCATTTTGGCCCCTAATTCTAACCAAACCCTAACTCAGGTTAATTATTAAGCACATGACTTGCACATGATGGGTAATATGGTAATTTCACCTCCCCTTTAATGAGTTTATAAATAAAACCCAGATCTTCAATAAATCATCATCATCTGCATCTCAGATCTTCAACAAAACATCATCTGCAACCCAGATCTTCAACAAAACACATCATCTTCAAACCCAGATCTTCAAGAACATGACCACCTTCAACCATCATCATCATCCCCTAACCAAATTAAATGCAATGATACAGAAAAGAAAATAAGACTATGATTATTTCTTATTAATATCAACCAGGTCTTCAATTCAAACACAAATCAAAATGAACATCATCATCTTTAACCATCATCATCATACACCACATAAACCCCTAAATTCCCATCATCTTCTCCATGAAAACCCCCAAATTTGCCATTGGAATTCCATTCATCAAACAACATCCAAACACCACCTAAATTCCTAACACAAAATTGTCAAAAAAACATAACAAAATACAAACCTGAATATGAAAATCCACATAACAAAATACAAATCTAATATCCCAAGGTGCATAACCCAAAACAAAAACTTACTCGTGTCCATCAATTGCTTTATGGGTATTATCATTATGCAGTTCAAGAACAATTTTTTGAGTTTTGGTTAACACTTCTACTTCAGATGATGGTTTTGGTGATGATTCTTGTTTGTCTAGTGCACTGATCTTACCATAAATCCCCATATCTTACCATCAATACTCAGAATTGAGTGAGGGGAAATTATTGGCCACCATTAATCCGTCACCCGCCATACCGTCACCAAATCAAAACCTTAGCCGTCACCATATTAAAACCCCACCCTTCACTCCTCTCACCAAGTCAGATCTGTATTGCGTCGACGAAGAAGAAAGCTTCAATTTGTGAACCGAATGGCTTGATCTTGTGATTCGATCTGTTTTGCGTCGAAGAGAGAGGGGTGTTTATGAGAGAGAGATGGTGGTGATGATACGGTGGAGGAGGTGGTGGTGGTAGGTACGGTGGTGGTGGTGATGATACGGTGATGGTGGTGATGATACGGTAGTAGAGAGAAAGAGCAGAGAGAAAGATGAGAGAGGGAGTGTGTGTGTTCTGTATGTATGTGTGTGTTCTGTATGTATGGTACGGTTGATTGATGGTATGGTGATGATGGTATGGTGAAAGGTCTGGTCTGAAAGTAGGGTTTTGAAAGAAGATGGAATCACAGAGAAGATGGAATCAGGAAGAAGATGAAGTGGGCTAGGGTTTTATTTATAAACTCATTAAAGGGGAGGTGAAATTACCATATTACCCATCATGTGCAAGTCATGTGCTTAATAATTAACCTGAGTTAGGGTTTGGTTAGAATTAGGGGCCAAAATGGTTAGATATAGGGACCATGGGGGCAGAAACGTTAAAAATTCTTATTTTGGGCCAATATAGTAAAACCGATATAACCACAGGGGCCAAAAACGTAATTTACTCAAAAAAATACAAAGTAACAAGATTCAATAGAAAACTTGGAACTTTGATGTAGCAAGCATGTTGTAAGGCCGTTTAGGCCCTTGTCGTAGTTGTTTCTGTTTTTTCGTCTTTGATTTCTATATATGTATATATATAGGCTAAGGCTAGACAAAAAACCCTTATGTTTTTAAAAAACCCTAGAAAACCCAACCTCCCGACATTTTTTTTTGAAAAAAATAACACATGTAATATACATGTTTTTAAGAGTTTTGGGCCAAAAAAAAAACAAAAAAGCGCCGAAGGAATGTTTTTAAAAAAAATAAACAAATTTCAGCAACTTTCGTGACTAACATGTGTTAGGCAAAAAATGCTGAAACTTGTTTATTTTTTTAAAAAACATTCCTTCGGCGCTTTTTTGTTTTTTTTGGCCCAAAACTCTTAAAAACATGTATATTACATGTGTTATTTTTTTCAAAAAAAAAAATGTCGGGAGGTTGGGTTTTCTAGGGTTTTTTAAAAACATAAGGGTTTTCTATATAGCCCTCCCCTATATATATATAGGGTAGGGTTCCAGCGTGAATAACCTCCCAAGAGTGAACTGCGTGAACAGATATGGACCCTTGATTTCCTTTTTAGTTGTTAAGGGTAGGATTGTAATTATATAAAAAATTAGATTTAAATCATTATTTTAATAATTGAATTAAGTTACATCTTTCCTAATTTAAATTCATTATCCACATTATGTTTATTTATTAATAAGATAATTATCAAAATAAACAACAAATCACCATATTTCAATTTTAATTTTTATTTCAGATTTCATCACCAGAATTCAAATTTTGATTTTTAAGATCCACGTAACCTTCATATTTCAACGGTATACACATGTGTACTTGGATATAAGTAGAACAGTACACATGTGTACTCAGCATCGTACATATGTGTACAGTAATTCATAGGTGTACATCAACATTCAATACAAAAAAAAATCTGAGATATCACAAAAACAGACGATATACACATGTGTATATCGCATTAAAAAGAGGGCAAAATCAGAATACACATGTGTACATCGTATTTAAACAAATATTTATTTTAATAATTGAATTAAGTTACATCTTTCCTAATCCTTGATTTGATTTGTGAGAGATTTATGCAATCAATTTAAGAGGATAATTGATTACTTGATTTGTGAGAGATTTATACAATCAATTTAAGATTGAAATTACACATATACCCTTTTTGTATTTAATTAAATGAAAAAATTAACCAAATAATTACCATCATGCCACTCACTTTAATCTCAAGATCATAAAAATCAAGGGCCCAGATCAGTTCACGCAGTTCACTCTTGGGATTTTGTTCACGTTTGAACCTAATCCTATATATATATATATATAGATATAGGGTCAGGATTTAGAGAAAACGGTGGAAAGTGTGAGAACGGTGAGAACGCTTATGGATCGTCCGATCAAAACAATCTATGGACTAGATTGGCGCGGTGGCGTTTTCGTAAATAACATCACTTTTATTAGTGTGGCGCGCTTCATTAAGGGTAAAAAAGTCTTTTGACTTCTCTACACAAAACGCCATCTCATGAATAAACGTCATCTCATGAATAAAACGCCATTAGATATAAAACACCAAACTTAATAATAATAAAATCCCGCCTAAAAAAACCGCCAAATAAATCCTATATATACATCTCAGACCTTTCATAAAAAACACACTAAAAACCAAACGCCATATTTAATATATATCATTCGTCTTAGAAACACATCCAATTTATAACGCCAAAACACACAAAAATATTATTGAGTTTGTTATCAATAAAGTTTAGCTGTATGGGGTGGACAACATTGTTAGACATCTTTCTTAACATATGATTAACTAGGGCTGCAAACGAACCAAACGTTCGGCGAACAGTTCGTGAACCGTTCGGCGGAAAGTTCGTTTGTGTTCGTTCGTTTATTAAACAAACGAACACGAACAAGAAATTTTGTTTGTTTAGTTAAATGAACAAACATGAACAGAGGTCGTGTGCGTTCGTTTATGTTCGTGAACGTTCGATAACGTGTTCGATAGTTCATTAGTGTTTTTAGTTTTTATATTTATTTAAATACTTCAAAATTCCGACAAATTAAATTCTAATAAGTGTCAGTGTATTATATATTCCGAGCATGTGTAATAGATTTTGGTGGAAATTGGGATGATCACTTACCTCTGATTGAATTCTCCTACAATAACAGTTATCATTCAAGTATTGAAGCTGCTCCATTTGAAGCACTGTATGGAAGAAAGTGCAGAACTCCAGTATGTTGGGCAGAAATAGGAGAAAATCAATTATCAGGTCCGGAGATAGTACAAGAAACGACCGACAAGATTACTCAAATCAAGGAAAGATTGAAGACGGCTCGAGATCGCCAGAAGAGTTATGCAGACAATAGATGCAGGCCGTTAGAATTCCAAGTAGGAGACAAAGTACTATTGAAAGTTTCTCCTTGGAAAGGAGTAGTTAGATTCGGAAAGAAAGGAAAGTTAAGTCCAAGGTACGTAGGACCATTTTCAGTAATCCAACGTATAGGACCAGTTGCTTATCGGTTACAACTACCAGAAGAATTGGCTGGAGTACATGATGTATTTCATGTATCCAATCTCAAGAAATGCTTATCAGATGAATCACTGGTAGTACCTCTTCAAGATATAGAGGTAAACAAAAAGTTGAAATTTGTTGAGAAACCTCTTCAAATTGAGGATCGAAAGATTAAATTTCTCAAACATAAACGACTAGTTTTAGTCAAAGTCAGATGGGATTCAAAGAGAGGAGCTGAATACACTTGGGAGCTGGAATCAGAAATGAAGCGAAAGTATCCATATTTATTCCAGTAAATCTCGAGGACGAGATTTTTATTAAGGTAGGGAGAATGTAACAACTCTCATCTAAAAGTACTATTTATTATTTTAATTATCCAATTAGGAAACCCTAATTGAGAAACCCAAGTAATTCTGAACAAACCCTAAAAATTTCAAAATACTTAGAATCAGGATTAGGGCCCCTAAAACTCAAGGGGGGGTAAACCCTAACTAACGATTATCTTTAAAAATGTGCTGTCAACAACGAGAATTAACGAACTGTCAATTCATCAAGCCTATACTAGTGACGAAGCAACCCTAGGCTAGATAGGTTTCCCAGGCGAGTCGCGACAGGGGAAGGGAATCCCTTCGCGACACGCGGGGGGTGCACATTTCGGGTATAAATACTAGGCATTGGGACTTGAAATCTGTCTTTGGAACGACGTACATTTGAGTTACGTAGACTGAGTTATCACAGAAACAGTCCACTAAACACACACAATCACTAATAAGTGTCAGTGTATTATATATTTTGTTCATGAATGATTGGTTGTGTTCGTTTGTTTCCAATTGTGTTCATGAACATTAGGTTGTGCTCATTTTTGTTCGTCAACATTCATTTTTGTTCGTTGCCTAAAATTAACAAACAAACACGAACAAGTTCATTTCCTTAACAAACGAACACGAACATAAAATCTCGTTCGATAAGTGTTCGTGAACGGTTCGCGAACAGATATATTACTTAACAAACGAACACGAACAAGGTCTTGTTCGTGTTCGTTCAGTTCATTTGCAGCCCTATGATTAACAATGTTGTCCATCTCATACAGCAAAACATTATTGATTTTAGCATGATCAAATTTAGAGGGTTAAGGTACTTTTGTTTAGTTGCGATCTTTTTCTAGGTAAAACGCCAAAAAGTTAAAAAATCAAACAACTTTCATTGGAAATTCAATATTCTTCTACGGGAAAAGTTTCGCCGAATGGGTTGTTAGCTGAAGGGTGTAACTCAATAAAATTTTGCTGCATGAGATGGACAAATCTTCAAGAAAAAGAGGCTGAAGATGAATAAAAATTAAAATGAATCATACGAAAGTCGAAAATAGCCAGTGAAGATGTTTCAAAAGAAGAAAGAGACTGCTGACAGTGAAGATTTGGAAGACCAATTGTTTATATTTTTTTTTTCAAATTTTCTTTCTTTTTAAGTTAATTGTTATATAAATAAAAACGTCATTTATAATAAAAACGCAAACAGCCAAATGCTTGTCAAAACGTCACCATGCCATAAAACGCCCAAAAAACTCCCAAGCTATAATAAAATTACTTTGGACAAATATTATAAAAAAACCCAAAAAATTAAAAAAAAATTAAAAACCAAACTTGAAATGGTAACTAAAAACAGTAACTACAAACAGTAAAACTAAAACGCCAAACTTGAAAGATGGGACGTGTTACAGACTTCAGAGATAAAGCTTATCAAAAACAGTAATTACAAACAGTAACTAAAATAACGAATATTTTATATTATAATAATGCACCGCCTAAACCTACGCGCCAAAAGACATCCTATAAAATGATACCTATCAGCAACTTCCATTTGATCGAACCAAAAAAACAAATGCCAAATACTACTAAATACCACTCACTGTAAAACGCCAAAAAATTAAAAAAATCAAATATGGCTAATATGCTTTCTTGGATATTCAGTATTGTTCGTCGTGAAGTTTCAATAAATGGGTTGTTAGGTGAGGGAAGTAATTCAGTAAGATTTTGCTGCATAAGATGGACAAATCTTCAAGAAAAAGATACTGATGACAATCAATGTCATTTTGTGTTCTTTGTTCTTGAAGAAAGCTTGGATGAAGACAAGAGATCGATTACACTGAAGAGTGCGAAAAAACCACTCACACGGCATCGATCTATGTCAACAACATCCACAAAAAGACACTTCAACAAAAGGAACAAACAATAAATCAGACCGATGGGTTTGTTAAGTTTTACATAAAACGTCATATATTTGGTGACAGTTCTTGTAGCAATAAAGAAGACAGAGACTGATGACAGTGGAGATTGTCAAGAGAGATCCGATTAGGATTTTTAATTTATTTTTTTCGCTTCTATTGTTTTTCCCTATGGTTGTAATATAATTTTCCAATTGTAAAACGCCAAGATACCACAAACGCCAAAATGTATATAAAAAATATAGAACAGTGGGCCATCCTGTCTAAAACGCCTTTGAATCTAAGAACAAACAATGGGGAGTCATCCTAAAAAAGTCCTGGCCATACTTAGTATGGATGAAGCCATTCAGAGAGATATTCTCACCCCCATTGGGGTTCCAATGGCATACGATTTGAATAACGCCATAAACGCCAAAATGCTTGTAGGATCGTTTTCAGACCCGAACGAGTCGATCAGAAGAGTTTTTCTCAATACGAAAGGCGGAAACAAACATATCAAGTTCAATTCAGCTAGAAATACACTTTAAACTGTCTTTTGATTTATTTTAGATCGATTACAATGCTGTAGACACTTCGACAGAGCTTCGCCGTCGGAACTAATTTCGTTACAAATGACAAGACACAACATGTATTTATAGGCTTGCTAATTTCGCTTGAAACTGCCCAAGCGGAATCTAATTCCGCGCGGAATTAGTTCAAACGGAATTAACATGTTAATTTCGTTTGAAATGACCTTGTGTCATTTCAAGCGAAATTACCTATAAAACACATTTCTTGTTTTTCGTGCCCTTATCTAACTAATACAATACAAGACTCGATACAAGACGAAGTCGACAGACGTATGCACCAACAGACTCCCCCTCGAATGTTGACGAGTCTTCAGTGTCGAGTCTTCGGTTGTCAAACCTTCAGTCTTTATCAGTCTTCTTGCTCTCTCCAAAGATTCTCCATTGTAAGCATCCTCAATCAATCTCTTTCTAATTCTCTCATAATCGCAACCTGACTCTATACTCCTCTTGATCATATCTCTTGATTCCTTAAGATCATCAGCATCAGCAGCTAACATCTTCAGACTCCCTCTTGATGTCATCAGACTCCCCCTTTCGCTAAGCTGGGATCGCAGTCTGGAATTCACTTCTCACAGGTTCTAAGATCGAAACCTGGCTTTTATCAAATTTCATTCCTGCACAATCTCTACCACAAACATAAGTTTCACAAACTTAAAATATTTCAAATTTAGAAACCGCATTGCAGTAATCTTTCAAAATTATTTAATCTTTGATGACCACTTGTAGAAATAACTTTTTTCAAACTACACTCTCCCAAACCTGTTCATCATGTTTAACACTTGAAATTTTGAAAATCAGCTCTTCAACATCAGTTGTCGAAAATCTTTTTGGATTTTTCAAAATTTTATGCTAAAACACACTGAAAATCTTTTTGGAATTTTGAGTTTAATGAAATGCAATAAAGAAATATATACAAACAATATTTTTGTGAGTTTGTGTAAGAGGATCATATCAGTTTCTGAGACAAATCACCAACACCGTTAAGCTTTAAACATTTTAAGTTTTAAACAATTCACGTAGATTGTCAGTATACTGATCCACTTAAATTTTCACACAAATTTCAACTGTTTCGAGATACGAGATTAGTATTTTAGAGACTTAAACTTATTCGCGTGTTCCACCTCAGAATATACTCTCGTATCCAGATCCCAATATTCAGTCTTACAGGTGAGTATACCTAGATGATATCTGTAAAGGGTTAATTGCGAGACCATGAGAGCTCAGGTCAGAACTTCCGTTCAGCAGAGAGATGATGGCTCGACTTTCGGTGTGTTCCCTTTAGAGAATCTTTTCTTCAACAGCACATGATTAGCATTTTTCAATGTTTCATCATTTTTTGTACTGAGGGCGATGCTATATTTCAAGCAAGCAGAAAGTATTATACGGGGACTAGGCCATTGCTTCCGCAAAATCAGAAGTCCTGGGATAATACCCCATATATCACTGAGTATAAAGACCTAGTATCTCAGAAAGAGTGACCTTTCAAACAAGATTTCGGGGGTTACCCATATATCCGAGAGATGTTCCCCACGATATAAGCAAGTTTTGAAATTTAGGTTTATATCTCGTCACAATTTACTAAATGTGTAAAAACCTACTGGCACATCATCAGTGAGACCGTTTATCACATATTAACTTTCCAATTCTTTAGCATGCTGTGATAGTCCACTGATGTACTATCATTTCCTCTTTTATACAACAAAACTCAATTTTTGATTTTATCATGTTTTTGACTTTTTCAAATTTTCTAATGTTTTTGGATTTTCTGAAAATTCTTACTCCCCCTAAAATTCAAAATCATTTAAAGGAAATTTGAAAACAAACTGTACAAGAAAATAACAACTGACATCGAATCACCTCAATTCGCCATTCACTTGGCATAAACAATCAGAACTCCCCCTCACAACAAACTATTTTCCCATTATGATTTCAAAACACTCAAGTTTGTTTTAATCAAAATGGTTTTTCTGGAAAATAAGTTTTGTTGATTTCATAAAACCACTTGTAGGTTAGGAGATTTAATCATCACATTGTTTTTCAATCTTATTAATGAAAGTTAAATCAAGTTCAACTTAATGACCTTGATAAACCACTTGTAGGTTAGGAGATTTAATCATCACATTGTTTTTCAATCTTATGAATGAAAGTTAAATCAAGTTCAACTTAATGACCTTGATAAACCACTTGTAGGTAAAACATCTTTTTCAACCACTTGTTGGTTGAAATCTCAGAATGCCGATTCCTACTCCACACTTATCAACCTGGGAGTTCCGGCAAGTCACACTTAACCATATTCAAAAACATTTCAAGAATAATGCCGATTAATGCTCCGCGATTACCAACTTGGGAGCTCCGGCAAGTCAGGTTTTATCAGTTAGAGATTTCCTCCCAAGCCTGACAGACCTTGGGAGATTCCGAGTTACCAACACTCGGTTTCTTAGTTTTCTTCTCATAAAATTCTTTAACCCCCTTTACCTTCCCTTCAATCATTTTACCAAAAATGTTTTGCACTGTGGGGTTAAAAGCCTTTTTAACATCAAATTCTTTCTTTTCAGGAAAAAAATTGATTTGAAATTTCAACTTTGCCAATTTTAGATTTCAAATTTTCAGCCCGCAATGGTGGAAAATTTTCATCATCCAAAGGCGGAACTGATTTCTCTTCTTTCATAACAACTTTTGGCTCTTCTGATTTTGTGGAATCAGATTCATCACCAGAACTTTTATTTGAATTCTTAACAACCCATTTTTGGTTATTAAGTTTCTCCTTTCTTTTGTAAACATTTTTCGAACATTCACCAACCTCAAAAGTTGAATTTTCAAAAACTTTAAATATGTTTGTTGGTGGTTCGGTTTTCTCAATAATCTTTTCTTTCAGTTTACCAGAGACTCCCTGTTTTGTTTGTATTGCCTTTGGACAATTCCTGGCAATGTGACCAACCGTTTTACATTGAAAACATGTTCTCGTCTCTATCTTCTTCTGAGCAACACCTTTCTTCATTTCTTCTTGCTTCTTGGCAAGGAATTCTTTGTTTGTCTGCTTTCTGAATACTTGCTCTTTTTCTTCTTCAGATGATTTTCCTGTAACAAAAACAGTTTTTGATTTATAAGTTTTCTCATTTTTATAATTTTTCGGTGGAATAAAACCTAGACCTTTCTTTTTGTAATTACCGTTGTGGTTTGGTTTCTTTCGATAACCTGAACCAGAACTGTAACCTTTTTTCTTGTTTAAACGTTGTTGAACTCTTGAGGTGTAAGGTTTGGGTTTTTCAGAAAGATTTACATCTTTTATTTCAGAAATATTAATTTCTGTTAGTTTGAAAACTTTTTTTATCATTTCTGGTTTAACACCTCTTATTGGAAAAACCTCATCAGAATATAATTTGTCAGAATCTTTCAAAGTATATGCTACTTTGATCGGTTCGTCATTCAAATTAGATTTTGATAACAAAAATTCTTTATTATAAACCCGTTTGTCCTTTTTGACTGTTGATTTTGACGTGTTGGACTCTGACTTTGACTCTGATTTGGACTCCGACTTTGACTCCTCTGTTTCATCTTTATCCAACACCTGATCTACCACTTTCTTTATTAACTCGGACTCATGATCAGTGTCAGACGATGTGAACGTGACATCAATATTTTCTGGCAAATTATCTGAAGACTCAGACTCCCACTGTAAGTTTGTTACCTTTTTTGACTCTTTCTGAATTTGGATTTCGAGGAGAATATCCATTTTCTACCGGGGGTGGACATTTATTATAGACAACACTTGGTTTCTTACCAGAAATCTTTACTTCATCATCCTCTTTTGTTTCAGAATTCTTCTCTTCAGAAGTCTTTTCTTCTTCAAACGTCTTCAATCCTTCTACTATCGGGTAAATCCTGTCAACCACAAAAGTAGAACATGAGTAACTTTTTAATAATCTGTTAACTCTCTCGGTTTCAATTCTCTGTGTTTCCAACATCAATTCAAGCTCAGCACACTTCTCGGTGTAATAGTTAACATCATTTAGCTGTCTCATGTAAGCTCCTTTAAGTGTATTCATTGCTACAGCTTGTTCACTGCTCGACTCGTTGTATTGATTCATGGCTTTGTTTAAGACATCATATGATTCTTTTAGCCTATTCAAGTTGTGAATCAATTCACTGTTTTTTTTCTTCAAAGTCTCACAGCTTTCACAATTCTCGGCCACTTTTTCAGCAACAGCTTCCTTTTTAACCTCAAATACTGGAGTTTCATTCTCCTGTTTCTTTGTCTCACAAACTTTTTCTTCAACTTTCTCCTCATTCTTGTTAAGATGTCTTCTAATTCTTTCTGCCCAATACTCATCATAAAGAGCATTTTCTTTTTCATCTTTAACAATTTGAGCAACAAAAGCTTTAGCCAAAAATTCTTTATCCGGACAATAATCATCCCAATTAAAATTTTCCCGGCTAAAACCTTCAGGAAGCTTTTCATCATCTTGATCTATCAATTTACTTGACAGATATGCATCTTTTTCTGCTGAAAGGTATTTATCCCAATTGAAGTCTTTTGATGAACTTCCCTCATCTTGATTAACAAGGCAAGCTTTCTTTGAATCTTCAATCTTTCGAGCATGTGCAGTTTGTGACTGTTGTTGGTGTGGTTGTTGAGAGACTTGATGATAAATTGCCTTGCGATAGTAATCATTGTTTCCCAAGGGATTTTGAGCTCCACCAGCTTCACGATTTGTGCACTCCCTCTTGAAATGCCCCTTTTCCCTGCAACGAAAACAAGTAACTTTAGATTTATCAAATCCTAAAGTTGAAACATTTGCATCACGGAAGTCATCTCTTCCCGTGATTTGTTTAAACTTTTCAGCTCTTCTCAAGATGCTCGCCAAACACCATTTAATATCCATCAATTCCATCTCCTCAGCATCTATCTGATCGTAATCCTCTTTAGTCAACATCGGATTTCCGATCCTCCCTGCCACTAAGCTCCCATATGACTCCAGCACAGTCACCAACAGAGACATATGACTTTTATCAACTTCTTCTGAATAATTCTGATCATTTTCCAGATTTAGAGCAATGTTTGTAACACCTCGAAAATTTCGTCCAATAATGTATTGACACGTGTCATGGGCTTTGAATATGTGAAAACATACTTTAGAGGGACTAAAGTTGACAAACAGTGAAACTATGTGAATGTAAGGGTCCAAAGTGTCAACAATGGATAAATAGGCCCTACAATAACCCTACATGATGTTTATAATCTCAAACGGATAAATCATGGATCATACGAAGCGGAAGATGTAAGAAAGTGAGGAATTACAAACTACAGGGGCTAAAAGTGTCAACATATTGAAAGTATACCTCTGAGTGATCTTTTGGCAAACCCGAAGCTTTGTAATGATAGAATATACTCACTAGAATATGTGATAAAAGTTTCATCGAGTTTCGTTATCGTATGAGAAAGTTATGATCAAAACCGTACACGAAGGGTTAAATACGTTAACGTTGAATTTCGTGACTTTTCGGGTAAGTGCAAAGTTGTTCAAGGGCTTTACCATGTTTGTAAATATCCCAAGCCCCTTAAAAATCAGAATTTAGGGTCTAGTGTGCAAGATAAATAGGAATAAACACGTATCTAAAGATCAGGGACTGAATTGCAACAAGTAAGAAACTTGTTAAGCTGGTCGACACCCGTACGCGGCCCGCGAAGGGCCTGTCGCGGCCCGCGACCCAGCGCCCAGCAACGAATATAACGCACAGCTGCCAGTTTGTCTGTTTGTCGAGTTGTAAACAGCTGGGATCGACTTCAGGCTTCACCAATCGAATTTCATGCATACTAGGACACTTGTACTCTTCCTACAACACATACAAACATCTATAACACCCTCAAATCAGATCAAATGTGTGAGAAAAGGAACTTGTAGTAACAAACCTTCAAGCACTTGAACTTTCAAAATTCACAAGAACGATTCTGGAGCATTCTGGTCGACAAGGCAGCCTCATAGTGATCCCTAAGCTTTTCTAGGACCATTGTAAGTGTTTACATCTTCCTCTAATTCGTTCTAGCTTAGTGTTTTAACCGAAAGTCAAACTATCGTAAATTACACTTGACTTTACGATTAAACGAGATTGGCTCTGTCGTTTCTCAAATTGGAAGTACCTACATGTTGGTATTTATGTGTGTAACAAACCCCTAAAAGGGTATTTTCAGATTCACACTCTAAGCATGTTAATTGTCGAGTCAAAGCATTTCTTAAAAAGTCAACAGAATGTGTTTTTGCAAATTTAAGCATGATTAGTAATGTAGGCTACATACAACCTGTTTGATCATCAAAATAACTTTATAAATAATGTAAGAACATGTTTCAACATGATCAACTCGACAATTTTCAGTTTAAACCCGAATCGGAACCGAAAGTCACATAAATTGACTTTTTCTTTGACTATCAGTTCTGATCCGTACATGCATGTTTGAGATCTGAATTAGAGCTTATTTTGGACCAACTTTCATATAAGTTTAACTCTCTGAGATTTTACAACTTGGTTCAACACTTATCCGCTTCATATGCATGTTACCGGTTTATGCTTAAATATGACTATTTTGCCCTTTTTGCTATAAAACGTGATTTTTGAAAAAGTGAAAGAGTAGAAACAATTGTTACTGATTTATAAACTTGCACCGAAAATTTGATATCAGTTTGAGGTCCAGAATAAGAGTTATGCTCAATATCGTAATTTGCAAGCTTTGTGTTACATAAACGGCGTAATTAGCATATAACCCATTTAAACCCACTTTTTAATATAAAAATTTTTACCCACTGATGCTATATAATATTTTGGGATTTTTAAAGATTTTTATTTAATTTTTGGCTGATCGTATCATAGGTCTCTAAGTTTAATTCGGTAAATACCGAATTTACCCTTTAAAGCCATAAAATGAGTTTTATAAATCCTTTTGACCTCAAACCTTTTTCTACTGACTTTATTTGTTAAATAAAATAATTTGAGCATTCTGGAAATATAAAAATATCAGATTTCTTTTAAAAACCCGGAAACGGCTCTAAATCGCCTTTTTAAGCGTTTTTAACGCCTAGTATGTACTATAACCATATTAAACATATAAGGTTGATACCTACTGATGTTCTTAGCATATTTTTATAAAATAACAGTAAGTATAAGTTTATAAACTCAGGTTTCCAATTTTGACATTTTTAGCCCTTATGAAATTACCAAAGTACCCCTAAGGTGCATAGTTTGGTTTTAAATGATAAGTTTCACACATGGGTCATACCCTACTGTTATAACATGTTAAATTAAGTATACTTACTGTATAAATCAGACCCGTAACTCAGATTTACAAATAAACTCTTTTATAAATCTTTTAAATGACCAAAATGCCCTTATGAGGCCTAATTTGTGTTTAAATCCGTTTTGGGCATAATAGAAAATAACTTACTGATATTATAACATATTTAAAGCATATTATCTCAGGGAACTTGCATATGACTCTTACGGTTACCCGTAACGCTCTTTTCGCGTTCGGTTCGATTTATGTAACTAGTTTGCATAAATTGACCGAGACGGGTCAAACATTATCATTTTTGTCTCAGAATCCAGAATGTATTTAGTATACCCATATTATACAAGTATTCAAACTTGTCGGGTCTAAATCACATTCTATCCGGTCTTCGCTTAATCGTGCGTTTGAACCGTATCGTCCTTTTTAAACTAACCGGGCTAAGCTTAAGCTTAAATAAAGACCCGTTAGAAATCTAATAGGTTATTATAAACCTTCGTTCCAGATTTAGGAGCCCAGTAAAAGCTATCTGTACTTACTGATTGATATACGGCTGGGATTGAATTTATATTTAGCTCAGGTAAATACTTTTAACTTATTTTCCCTTATACGGGCTTGGGGTACGGTATATAAAATACCGCTTGGTCGGGCATTCGACCTTAATCGATTGGTGGTTAAGTATTATCGAGATGACCGTTTAAAAATTTGTTTTGTTTGCTTAACGCCTTTGGGGGGTTAATGACCATGTCCCGGATATCCTTGGCATCATTCATGAAATGGCCACGACCTAAGCACGGGGTGTAGGCGTACACCTGACAGCTGCGTATGTAAAAACTGGTATCCCACCTAAAGGAATCAGCCTTGTGGGCACTATACCTGTGGTGTGTCTATTAATCTTTAACCCGGCACGAACCGGGCTACTGAACGCATAAGGAACATGTAATTCGTTTACAAGTATTATACTCAAATAATTATCCCAAGTTATAAAATGTTTTGTGCCACGTGCATTCAAATCAATTTTCAACCATTTTCAAAATGAGTCAGTTAAATTGTATTTACCAGTGTAAACTGACGTATTTTCCAAAAAGGTTAAGTGCAGGTACTACTCGTAATAGGCTGGCCACTCCAGGCATCAATAATCAAGTCTCGCAAGCTTTAGATGTTAAAGTCTGTTGAACAGTGTTATCTTTCTATTTTTGATCCGCCTGTGGATCCGTTTCAACAATTAGCGATATTTAATTATTACAATTTATTAAAGTTGAAATGAATCTATCTTTGCTTCCGCTGTGCATTATTATTATATTGTGCTGTTGTCTATGATGATATCAACTACGTCACGATACTCCCCACCGGGCCCACCGGTGACACGTGGAAAATAGGGGTGTGACAGGTTGGTATCAGAGCCAACATTGAGTGAATTAAACGCTAGCTTTGTGTTTAATCTCAATGACACGATAGCACATTCTTTGACCTTCTGAGTCTAGACTTAACATAGGAACACTCTTGTCCCTATTCGGAGAATTATTGCTTTTAATTATATATTTTTATATCGCCAAACAAGAAGCTTAATGGAAATTCTCCCCATTTGAAGCCTAGGAAAGGCCGAGCTTCGTATTGCGACTGGGATTAACGTACAACCAAGAAGAGGACATTCAGAACTAAATTGAAGAAGAAACTCCTTTTGTTGAAGTTCGTTTCCTTAATAAGTCCTTATAAGGGCATACTTATCTTTCAGTCCCTTCATGGACAATATTGTTTCGTTCAAGTCCCGCTTAGGGCAATTCTGTATTTTTGTTAATCATTGGAATACTTTATCAAAAATTTCATTTATTCAATATATATGGATATAATATATGAAATAATTAAAATAACATTTTTTTGATCTACCATTATAATAAAATGGCAAAATCTAAAAAGGACAAGACCTAGCCTCGTGTCATTATTGAGACCCGGCCAAGATGGCAGTTCCTCAATTTAGGTTCAAATCCTTATTAACATCTTGAGATTTGATTGTTCTACGCTAATTATTAAAAAAGGAATCTTAAAGGTAAACCTAGCCTATATGACAAGGCCAAGATGGTAGGACCTATTTAAAAGATTCAAATCCTTGTTAACACCTAATGACGTGTTAGCACTCTTGGCAAATGTGATTCGAGAAAGTCACAATAGTCATCCCTATACTGAAAATTTTTTTTTAATTGTTTTTTTTTCTCTAATTTGCATTATGATCTAGAAATCATGGCTTATATCATCTTATAAGATGATCATGTAATAATCATCCCTTAAGGATGAAGTGCCACGGGCTATAATACACTGTCCGATTGTGACATCGACAGTTGTGATCTTTTGAGATTCCCCGTCCTAAGGGGGTGAGCTATGCTCAAGGTCCTCTAGATGATAATCTGGTCGTCATGTCATTATTATGACCGTTGAACGACAATTGATTTAAATTAAAGTACTAATCCTGTCGTTATGTCATTATTATGACCGCTGAATGACAGTTGATTTAAATTAAAGTACTAATCCTGTCGTTATGTCATTATTATGACCGCTGAATGACAGTTGATTTAAATTAAAGTGCTAATCCTGCCGTCATGTCATTATTATGACCACTGGACAACAGTTGATTAAATTAATGGCACTGATCATGTCGTCATGTCATTACTGTGACCGCTGAACGTATCGTCAGTGCAATGACTATATGTCTTAACATCTTACGAGATGTTAATTTATAGGCCCACGGGCCAGAAATTTTAATAAAGACAGTGGTAGCCTACAACTCCCTGTCAAGAAAAGGTAATGAACTTTGATTCAAGCCTTAATACCTCGATTTTGTAACATCTTGGTTTATAAATTAAATCTGTCCATGTGACTAGGCTGTTAAGATATTATTAAATTATAACTAGGGATATACTGCCTACGGGCTATACTCATTGTCATATGAGACAAAAGACAGTCGTAGCCTACAACTCCCTGTCAAGAAAAGGCGGGAACACATTCAAGCCTAAATACCTTAATTCTACAAAATCAAGGTTGATAATATAAAGATGTCCCTGTGACTTGGTCTTTTGTGCCATAATTATATTTTTATTTAGGATAATTATAATGAAAATCCTGAATAAAATAGATATCATTCTTTTCGTACCAGTTTAAATATTAAAAGAGAATCTAAAAGGTTTGACCTAGCTTGAATGTCATTGGAGACCTAGCTAAAATGGTAAAACCTGTTTAAAAGAGATTCAGATCCTTATTAAACACTTGAAAACGTGTTAACACTCCCGACAACAGTGATGCGATAAAATCACGATTGTCATATTTATATCAGCAGCTTTCAAACCCTTTATTTAGCCTATATAATCAATAGGAATCATGGCTAATAAACGTCGAACATGATGTACACATCTAAACATCCATCTGGGATGTATACCTACGGACAAAGATGTATACATGAAAAAGATAGTTTTACTTCATAACTTCTTGTCAAGACAATGAACTATGAAATTTTCCGATCCAAAGGAATCATAGATTATGTTTTAAAATTTCCCTAGTGAAAGGCCTCTGTGCCATCAAAAAGGTCATTGGGAATAAGCACTTGTGCTATATGAAATGTCGATATGACATTGACAGTCGTGACTTATGTCCCCTGTCTAGTAAATAAGAAGGATTATATTCCGTTTAAACGCCAAAGATAGTTTATTTAAAAACTTAGGCAAACATAATCAAATAAATTAAATACTATCTGTTGGCCCATATGGTTTATTCGCACCATGGCTACTTAATTATCAAGTTCGACAATTCGCTATATAATTAAACCAATTTATTACTACTTGATTTGTAGCCTTCAAAGCTTCACCATGGCTGACTCCTCTGAAGCTTACAATCGTCTAGTTAATCAGAATGATGATGCAAGATCGAACTTAACAAGCACCGAATTACAGGCTATGATAGATACAGCCGTAAACAACGCCGTGGACCGTGTGTTGAAGGATCTTAAGCGAAAGTGCGATGATACCCCAAATCAATGTTGTAAAAAGGGTAAGATCGGTTCGAACTATAACCAGTCCAAACCAAAGGAGGAAAAACCCAAGTGTAAAACTTGTAAGAAGAACCATTTTGGGAAGTGTCGATTGGAGTCGAAATCCCAGTCTCACACGAGACCTTGTGGGATTTGTAACAAGAAAGGGCACAAGACCTTGGAGTGCCAAGACATAAAGGACGCAACCTGCTATGGTTGCAATGAAATAGGGCATATCAAGACAAATTGCCCAAATAAAACCAAGAAGCCTGGGGAGGCTAAGGAGACAAAAGCTGGAAGCTCTCAAATGGACGCTCAAGAGATTATTCAGAATGACGATGTCACAACAGGTACCTTCTTTATCAATAACGCACATGCTAGAGTATTATTGATTCAGGTTCAGATAAGTCTTTCGTAGACAATAGATTGTGTAAATCATTAAATCTGTCTGTTAAAACTCTAAGCGTTAAGTATAAAGTAAATTGGTCGATAGTACCTCAGAGACTATTTCAGCAATATTAGATGGATGTTTTATATCCATTAGGAAATTTTTTTTCCGATGTCCTAGTTCAGTTAAAATATAAGGACTCAATATAGCGTTAAAAACCGATTGGTTGTCTTGAAAAATCAAGCCCATATTGTGGGTAATAAGAAGCAATTAATTATCAAGACTCCTTACGAGACAACCCTCATAATTACATGAATCCGTGCGATTAAAAAAAATGGTGGAATTGGCCGTCCCCGGAATCGAACCTGGGTCTAGGCCGCACCCTTTCGCGCGCCTAGCCAACCGAGCTAGGTGCCTAGTTTGTGAAATCTCCATCTTGATTAAATATAAGCACTTGTACAATCAAATAACACTCCTTAGGAATGTTCATATGGTTTAATAATACCATGATCGATGTATGATAAGTCGACAAGACGAAGACTAGCTGGGAAAAGCACACAATTAATTGTTAAATTAGTATTTAATACCAAAAGATTTGAGTATGGAAAACTCAGAAGAGACAAACAAAAGTCGCGATACTAAGAGATGCGACAAATATTAATAGTGCATCAAGTATGAACCTCACTGTTAACGGAGTTAATCTTCAAAACTATAATTATAACTGCTGAGAAGGGCTATGAGAAAAGCCATGAAGAGCCAAACGCTGCTTGCTCTAAAACACATGACACGGCTCATGAGAAGAGCTTTATTCATATTCCATATGCGAAGAATAACCCAAATTAAATCATATGTGGCGAGGAACCCATTCTTTTTAGGATGTACTTAAAAAAAAAAAAGTACTTCGTCTCTTGGAAGTCAAGAGACTTCGATAATTAAAAGGGGCCATTGATTGCAAGGAATTGTTGAGAGAAGTAGAAACCATTAGGTATATCAGTGGTTATGCCAGAAAGAACATGGTAAGGTATACGTCAAAATCATTCGGTGGTAATACCCTTGATTAGTGAGGACACTAATGGAGTCCACAAGAAAGATTCCCTTATACAGTATGGGATGGTCCAAATTTTAAGGACCTTATTTGAAAAACCTGGTATCCGTCTTGCGAAATGGAAAAGATGGAATGAGAATTTTTCCGACTCCCCCATAAGAGCTATAAACTATCGGCAGTAGGTTGCAAAACTTGTTTCATTGGTTGAAATAGTGCTCTTATTCGGTTAACCTAGAACTTAAGCGTAATGCTCTATATATATATCGATGATTTAGCATCGGCTATGAAAGGGAACTTTAGGGTTTCAAAACCTGCTTATTATAAATCAATTATGGACCTAACTCAGATACTCATGTTATATAGATTAAGAAATAACCAGTCAAAGTTGAGACTGCCCTAAAAGTTTGTCAAAGATTTTGTAGCTAAGTTTAAAAGGTTTAAGAATGGAGGCGTTAGCCCTCCTGATGAATGACTAGAGGCAGTTCACATTAATAATGACACTAGATAAATCCTTTATTGTGATTTTATTGCTAAGAGTCATGTTTGGGTTCAGATACCGCTAAGTCTCTCATAAGACCATAAGCTTAGCAAACTGTTAGAAATCTTTCCATAAGAACCCCAGATATTAAGTGTAAGGTAAAACTTACAGGCGAAGTCATAAGAACAATTTTCTGTTCCTGCTAGAAATCTCTAAATCATGGAGTTCTAGATGTATCCTCTCTCTAGAAGAAGTGCGTCAGCATATATAGTCAATATCTCTTTGATCTCTATAGATTACAAAAACCAGACAGTATGATAAAAGCGCCATATGAGGATTGATGTATCTTAATAAGTTCCATAGATTGCTTCCATGCCTGATCAGTATGGAGGTTTAATGCATGGAACCGCAAGGATATTCTAATGGTCATATGGCACTACAGTCAACTAATGGTAATCAAAGAAGATATCCATGATGGAAATTGTCCAAGTAAATGTTCCCGATTAAGGAATTCATGGACTTGTGACATAAATGTGTCACTTATCTGGCACTGACAGTTGAACTGGAGCCTGAGATTTGGAAAATCTCTGTAACCTCATTGTATCTTGATTACCCTGTTTACCTCCTGAGAGGCAGGTAGAATTAAGATTTATATCCCATTTAGGGTTGTGTTCTTACAGAATCTCCAAGACGGCTAGTGCCATTGTTAAAAGAATCAAAACCCCAATTAAATAAGTTTTGAAAATAAAGAATTCATATAGCCTAACCCTATATTCTAAGAATTCGGTATTGTTACTTAAGAAAGACGGTTCATTTTGCTTATGCATCGATTACCGCAACCCAATTAGGCAACAATTAAGAATTTTCATCAGCTGCCCAGGATCGTCGATTTGTTCGACTAACTACGAGGATTAACTATTCCTTAAGATTAGTTTTAAGTAATGGTTGGAATAACCATTTCACATTGAGGTAAGCTTTTCTATAATAGTTGATGTATAAGTATCAAGGCTGCTCCTTTGGAGACCTTGCTTAGATGGAATGTTGGATATCTATTGATGAGTAGAAGATCGGTACGTCCAATCAGCAAGATCTGAAAGTTGTCTTGGAAACAACGAATAGGATCATACAAATCCGTGATCATCTGTAAATTGTCAGTTTTGGCAGAAAAATCAAAGATTAATGAGAATAGCAACCCTCCTAAGTCCTTGATTAAGGAATAAGGTTCAACAAAGAAATCACCCGGGAAGGGTGTGCCGATTTGTTAATTATCAGACTAGTTAAGCTCTGAATATATAAAATCATTTGAAGAATCGAATGTATCAAAGATCAAATAGCTTATGAGCTAAAACCTATTTAAGGAGCTTGACGGAGTACGCAATGTATTACACACTAAGGATTTAAGGATGTGTTTCGCCAATAAGTCAAGAAGCGTTATCGCATATTGATATGCATATTTATGATACGATGAGCAACCTATATCGATTAAGGATCGACAGGTTAAAAAGCTCCAAAAGGATACATATACCAAATATAAAGGTCACTTTGGGAGCTTGGAGAGATTCCAGATATGTTATAGAAGTTGAGTCCATTATGCGACAAAAAGTACTTCCAGCATCTTAGCAAATCTCGAGGTCGAGATTTCTTTTAAGGGGGTGAGGATGTAACACCTCGAAAATTTCGTCCAATAATGTATTGACACGTGTCATGGGCTTTGAATATGTGAAAACATACTTTAGAGGGACTAAAGTTGACAAACAGTGAAACTATGTGAATGTAAGGGTCCAAAGTGTCAACAATGGATAAATAGGCCCTACAATAACCCTACATGATGTTTATAATCTCAAACGGATAAATCATGGATCATACGAAGCGGAAGATGTAAGAAAGTGAGGAATTACAAACTACAGGGGCTAAAAGTGTCAACATGTTGAAAGTATACCTCTGAGTGATCTTTTGGCAAACCCGAAGCTTTGTAATGATAGAATATACTCACTAGAATATGTGATAAAAGTTTCATCGAGTTTCGTTATCGTATGAGAAAGTTATGATCAAAACCGTACACGAAGGGTTAAATACGTTAACGTTGAATTTCGTGACTTTTCGGGTAAGCGCAAAGTTGTTCAAGGGCTTTACCATGTTTGTAAATATCCCAAGCCCCTTAAAAATCAGAATTTAGGGTCTAGTGTGCAAGATAAATAGGAATAAACACGTATCTAAAGATCAGGGACTGAATTGCAACAAGTAAGAAACTTGTTAAGCTGGTCGACACCCGTACGCGGCCCGCGAAGGGCCTGTCGCGGCCCGCGACCCAGCGCCCAGCAACGAATATAACGCACAGCTGCCAGTTTGTCTGTTTGTCGAGTTGTAAACAGCTGGGATCGACTTCAGGCTTCACCAATCGAATTTCATGCATACTAGGACACTTGTACTCTTCCTACAACACATACAAACATCTATAACACCCTCAAATCAGATCAAATGTGTGAGAAAAGGAACTTGTAGTAACAAACCTTCAAGCACTTGAACTTTCAAAATTCACAAGAACGATTCTGGAGCATTCTGGTCGACAAGGCAGCCTCATAGTGATCCCTAAGCTTTTCTAGGACCATTGTAAGTGTTTACATCTTCCTCTAATTCGTTCTAGCTTAGTGTTTTAACCGAAAGTCAAACTATTGTAAATTACACTTGACTTTACGATTAAACGAGATTGGCTCTGTCGTTTCTCAAATTGGAAGTACCTACATGTTGGTATTTATGTGTGTAACAAACCCCTAAAAGGGTATTTTCAGATTCACACTCTAAGCATGTTAATTGTCGAGTCAAAGCATTTCTTAAAAAGTCAACAGAATGTGTTTTTGCAAATTTAAGCATGATTAGTAATGTAGGCTACATGCAACCTGTTTGATCATCAAAATAACTTTATAAATAATGTAAGAACATGTTTCAACATGATCAACTCGACAATTTTCAGTTTAAACCCGAATCGGAACCGAAAGTCACATAAATTGACTTTTTCTTTGACTATCAGTTCTGATCCGTACATGCATGTTTGAGATCTGAATTAGAGCTTATTTTGGACCAACTTTCATATAAGTTTAACTCTCTGAGATTTTACAACTTGGTTCAACACTTATCCGCTTCATATGCATGTTACCGGTTTATGCTTAAATATGACTATTTTGCCCTTTTGCTATAAAACGTGATTTTTGAAAAAGTGAAAGAGTAGAAACAATTGTTACTGATTTATAAACTTGCACCGAAAATTTGATATCAGTTTGAGGTCCAGAATAAGAGTTATGCTCAATATCGTAATTTGCAAGCTTTATGTTACATAAACGGCGTAATTAGCATATAACCCATTTAAACCCACTTTTTAATATAAAACTTTTTACCCACTGATGCTATATAATATTTTGGGATTTTTAAATATTTTTATTTAATTTTTGGCTGATCGTATCATAGGTCTCTAAGTTTAATTCGGTAAATACCGAATTTACCCTTTAAAGCCATAAAATGAGTTTTATAAATCCTTTTGACCTCAAACCTTTTTCTACTGACTTTATTTGTTAAATAAAATAATTTGAGCATTCTGGAAATATAAAAATATCAGATTTCTTTTAAAAACCCGGAAACGGCTCTAAATCGCCTTTTTAAGCGTTTTTAACGCCTAGTATGTACTATAACCATATTAAACATATAAGGTTGATACCTACTGATGTTCTTAGCATATTTTTATAAAATAACAGTAAGTATAAGTTTATAAACTCAGGTTTCCAATTTTGACATTTTTAGCCCTTATGAAATTACCAAAGTACCCCTAAGGTGCATAGTTTGGTTTTAAATGATAAGTTTCACACATGGGTCATACCCTACTGTTATAACATGTTAAATTAAGTATACTTACTGTATAAATCAGACCCGTAACTCAGATTTACAAATAAACTCTTTTATAAATCTTTTAAATGACCAAAATGCCCTTATGAGGCCTAATTTGTGTTTAAATCCGTTTTGGGCATAATAGAAAATAACTTACTGATATTATAACATATTTAAAGCATATTATCTCAGGGAACTTGCATATGACTCTTACGGTTACCCGTAACGCTCTTTTCGCGTTCGGTTCGATTTATGTAACTAGTTTGCATAAATTGACCGAGACGGGTCAAACATTATCATTTTTGTCTCAGAATCCAGAATGTATTTAGTATACCCATATTATACAAGTATTCAAACTTGTCGGGTCTAAATCACATTCTATCCGGTCTTCGCTTAATCGTGCGTTTGAACCGTATCGTCCTTTTTAAACTAACCGGGCTAAGCTTAAGCTTAAATAAAGACCCGTTAGAAATCTAATAGGTTATTATAAACCTTCGTTCCAGATTTAGGAGCCCAGTAAAAGCTATCTGTACTTACTGATTGATATACGGCTGGGATTGAATTTATATTTAGCTCAGGTAAATACTTTTAACTTATTTTCCCTTATACGGGCTTGGGGTACGGTATATAAAATACCGCTTGGTCGGGCATTCGACCTTAATCGATTGGTGGTTAAGTATTATCGAGATGACCGTTTAAAAATTTGTTTTGTTTGCTTAACGCCTTTGGGGGGTTAATGACCATGTCCCGGATATCCTTGGCATCATTCATGAAATGGCCACGACCTAAGCACGGGGTGTAGGCGTACACCTGACAGCTGCGTATGTAAAAACTGGTATCCCACCTAAAGGAATCAGCCTTGTGGGCACTATACCTGTGGTGTGTCTATTAATCTTTAACCCGGCACGAACCGGGCTACTGAACGCATAAGGAACATGTAATTCATTTACAAGTATTATACTCAAATAATTATCCCAAGTTATAAAATGTTTTGTGCCACGTGCATTCAAATCAATTTTCAACCATTTTCAAAATGAGTCAGTTAAATTGTATTTACCAGTGTAAACTGACGTATTTTCCAAAAAGGTTAAGTGCAGGTACTACTCGTAATAGGCTGGCCACTCCAGGCATCAATAATCAAGTCTCGCAAGCTTTAGATGTTAAAGTCTGTTGAACAGTGTTATCTTTCTATTTTTGATCCGCCTGTGGATCCGTTTCAACAATTAGCGATATTTAATTATTACAATTTATTAAAGTTGAAATGAATCTATCTTTGCTTCCGCTGTGCATTATTATTATATTGTGTTGTTGTCTATGATGATATCAACTACGTCACGATACTCCCCACCGGGCCCACCGGTGACACGTGGAAAATAGGGGTGTGACAATGTTGCACTGAAGAACTTTTCCACTCTTTGTAGACGAGAAATTCGGATCAAATGATGGATAAGACGTAAATCCCATTTTGCTGCTTAATCCTTGAGATGAACTATCAGAAGAACTCTTTACATTGAACGCAGTTTCAATCTTTGGAGAAAGGTTGGTTTTATCACTAACACCACCTTTGTAATACAAGCTAATGTCTTATTCTCCATCATAGTTCTTCATTCTTGCTATCTTTCTTTGCTCCATCTCTTGAGCTTCAAGCTGCTTAATAAATCCACTCAATGTCAAATCTTTAAAATCTGGTTTATTTTTCAACATCATAAGATACGTGCCCCACTCATCATGTGGCAACGCATCAGCCAACTTCTCAATCAACTCATCATTATCCTTTTTGATGCTCAATCTGCTCATATTCTTCAACAAATTGCAGTATCTCTCAATGATTTGCTTGGTGCTTTCTTTTCTTAAACCTCGGAACAAATCAAATTCTTTCTTCATGAGTGATTTTTTGTTTTTGAGCATATCATCACTCCCAATAAACTTTGCTTCTAATTCTCTCCATATAGAATATGCAATGCCATTATGTTGAAGTAGGATCAAGATATCCTCTTTAATCGCTTGCTGTAACAAACTAACCATCAATTTCTCATCTTTGTATTTCTTTTTCTCCTCAGCACTCAATTCTCTAATTGGTATTTTCACATTGTTGTTCCCGACTGGTCTAGTATATTGAACTTCAGTATGTTCCCATGCATCTAGGTGATATGCTTCAACCCAGTTACCAAACCGTTCAGCCCATCCACTAAAATCATCAATGTCCAAAAGCTTAGGCGGTTTTTGTGTTGTCCCCGTTTCATTCTCGAGCAACGTACTCTGAGTAACAGTCATCGGACTAGCAAAGGCATTATAAAACTCGTTCTCCATGATTCGGTTTTCAAAAGTTCACAAAACAGTCAGTTTCATACGAAATATCACTTTCACGCGGAATTAGTTTTCAAGTGAAATTAGACCCTTTCAAACGAAATTACCCACTACAAGCGAAATTAGACAGAACCTTCAAACGAAAATAAGTTTCGTACGAAATTAAAAACCACTTTCACACGAAATTACCTATTTCGTGCGAAATTAACTCGAACTCAAACGAAATCTGATTTCGTACGAAATTATACTCTGATTTCGTGCGAAATTACAGCAATTTCAAACGAAATTATATCAATCTTTTCAAGCGAAATTACAATTTCGAACAAATTTAAGCCGAATTAAGATCTGATTCTTTCAAGGGTTTGTTAAAACACTGTTTTGCACAACATATTTCAAAATCAAACCATTTTGACCGTGAAAACTTGTTAATTGTGAAAAAGAAGGTGTAGAAATCAGATTTTGCAGCTGAATTGGTAAGAACTCTTCCTCCTGAGCTCTGATACCACTTGTAGGATCGTTTTCAGACCCGAACGAGTCGATCAGAAGTGTGTTTCTCAATACAAAAGGTGGAAACAAACGTATCAAGTTCAATTCAGCTAGAAATACACTTTAAACTGTCTTTTGATTGATTCTAGATCGATTACAATGCTGTAGACACTTCGACAGAGCTTCGCCGTCGGAACTAATTTCGTTACAAATGACAAGTCACAACATGTATTTATAGGCTTGCTAATTTCGCTTGAAACTGGCCAAGCGGAATCTAATTCCGCGCGGAATTAGTTCAAACGGAATTAACATGTTAATTTCGTTTGAAATTACCTTGTGTTATTTCAAGCGAAATTACCTATAAAACACATTTCTTGTTTTTCGTGCCCTTATCTAATTAATACAATACAATACAAGACTCGATACAAGACGAAGTCGACAGACGTATGCTAATACAATGAAACTATTAAAACGCCATATAATTATTGAATTTGGTTAACGCCAAAAAATCTTAAACGCCAAAAATAAATCAATATTGTGAAAAGCGGGATTGGAAAAACGGAAGATAAAAAGACAAAAAAGCCCCTCGAACCCTGATTATATCCCGCGCCACGTGTTTGGCCACGATGCGTTCTCACCGTTCTCACACTTTTGGGAGTTTTCTCTTGATCCCGTTCCTATATATATATATATATATATATATAGGGTCAGGATTTAGAGAGAACGGTGTAAAGTGTGAGAACGGAGAGAACGCTTATGGATCGTCAGATCAAAACAATCTATGGACTAGATGACGCGGTGGCGTTTTCGTAAATAAATTCACTTTTATTAATCTGGAGCGCTTCATTAAGGGTAAAAGGGTCTTTTGACTTAACATAAAACGCCAAACTCACACTATTAAAATCCCGCCTTAACACACAAAGCACACTTCATCATAATATAACGCCATAGATATAAAACGCCAAACTTTGTTTTTAACCGATAAAGCTGAACAAACAGTACTGAAATGACGGAACTTAATTAATAGCATTTACTGTAATAAAAATCGCGGCTAAAATACGCGCCAAAAACTTCCTATATAAACAAACTCTCAGAACTACTAAAATCCACACCAAAACCCCCAAAACCTATATTTTCCTCTATACCATTCATCTTATATACGCCAAAAAAAAAACAAAAATATCAAAGATTCCAATCCATGTTTCTTTGATATACACTATTTTCTCAATAAACTTTCGCTCTATGTAATGAGCAAGATACTCAATAAAAACGCCAAAACATACAAAAACCACAAAACTTCAAAAAAGCCATTTCATGGAGATTCAGTTTTTGTTCTCAATAAAGTTTAGCTAAACGGGATGGATAACATTGTTACACATCTTTCTTGACTGAGGATTAACAATGTTATCCATTTCATTCAGCAAAACATTATTGAGTTTAGCAAGACCAAAATTAGAAGTTTATGGTAGTTTTATTTAGTGGCGTTATTGTTTTTTTTGGCGTTTGATTTCCTTGTCCGATCTTATATTTTTTGTTATGTAACTTCGAAGTAGCATGTTATGAACAAATAGGTAGAAAAAAGAAAAAGATGCAAAAAAAAAATGATGTATAAAAATGATTTAAAACGCCAAACTGAGATTTGTCTGTGTTCTATAGGATTGAAATATACAAAACCCCAAACTACTCTACACTAGCTCTCGAAGACCATCTGTGTGTGTTCTGTAAGAATGAAAAATACAAAATGTCAAACTACTCTTCACTGGCTCTCAAAGACCTTGTCAATCTTCTTTTAATTACGGCCTGTTTGCATGTCGATGCGTAGTGTCCATAGCCTTTGCAGTTCTGACACTGTCTTTCTTTGGCCCCGGGTTTCGACTTTGATTTCTTTTTGTCGATTGCTATCTCCTATTTAGATTTCAGGCGCTTCCGAGAACTAGAACCTTTGGATTTATACCCAACAGGGACTCTTATCGGATTCTTGTCGTTTTTATATTGACCGGTTATCTCGGCAAATCTATCCCTAGAACCAAGGGGAGGAGCAACAATCTGCATATCTTGAACCTTCTTCATATAAGTTTGAACATGATCCTTGTATAAGGATAGCTCCTCTTTATTACCAGATAAACGGTTCAAAGTATATTTGGTTGAAAAAATAATATCTCGCATCATACTTTGCACATCAGGATCAAGCTCGGTCATGTATTCACGACTAATTGAGTATTCAGGAGAGCAGTTTGGGGAAGCCTCTTTGCGCCATCTATTCAGAATGTATTGTTTTGGAAATTCCCTAATGTCCATAATTCTCAAAACATAGAATATATGTCTACATAGCAAACCAAACTGTTCAAAACGCCTGCATGAGCAACTGCATGTGCAATCAGACTTTCGGAACATTACTTGAAAAACGCCAAAAACAATATCTCTATAACGCCATGCATAGAATGTTGTCTAAAAAGTAAAAAAACACATTGCATATGATAAAACGCCATTAACAGAAAACGCCATAAAAACCAAAACGCCATTATTTACCTCAAATAAGGATGTACAAAGCTGTTGGAAGTCATTTACGTAAAACTTAACAAACCCATTAGGCTGATCTTCATAACGTTGATTTATGCAATTCGCAACTCCAATAAGCTCAGCTTGAACGTCACAAAAAAAACTTTTTGTGTATATGTCAACAGCTTGCCCTTCCAACAATTTGTAACTACTCTTCAACTGGGGTCTTTTGTATCGAGATTCATGATCATTTTTACGATGTGTGTGACGCTGTGCTTCTATTGCAGTCTCGTAATGTGTCATGAACTCAACAAGAGTAGCTTTCGAATTGCACACTTGACCAAAAAAATGATTCTCACTATCCGACCTGGATGTCGTTCGCATAAGACCAGGCATCTGCTCCATTCTATAGTATGCAGGGATCCAAGATTCCCTAAGTGCAAAAATATCAGATAGCCAGTCATTATCTTCTAAATTGAACTCTGCGATAACCGCTTCCCATTCTGATTCAAACTCTTCAGGTGTGAGAATATCCGTCCACACAACACCACAAATACGTTCTTTAAACTTGGTGGAATTGCATAGCCTAACACCAACCTATGTATAACACGAAAACGCCATGCATAAAAAAACACAAAGACAAAACTTAATTAAAAAAACACTAACAAGGTAAAGAACGCCATGTATTTTAAAACGCAGTGTATCCTAAAACGCCAAAGGTAAAAAAAAGCATAACAACCTTCAGAGAAAGTTTATGCATCACATGCCACATGCATAACCGAGGCCTCGTGTCAACAAATACAACAGAAATAGCCTTCTTCATCGCTGGATCTTGGTCAGTGACAACAACTTTTGGTTGAGAACCAACAGCTTTTAGAAAAACTCTCAACAACCAAATATACGTATCAGCAATTTCCGACGCCAATAATGTTGCACCAAATGTAACATTGCAGGGATGATTGTCTATACCAGTGAACGGTACAAACACCATAGAGTATCTGCATATGAAAACACCATTAGAACTGAAACAATAATAAAACGCCATTGAATGTAAACTAATAAAACGCCATTGCATGTAAAATAATAAAACGCCATTGCATGTAAATTAATAAAACGCCAAAAACAGAAGAAGTTGAATTATAAAATATTACTTGTTGGAACGATACGTGGCGTCAAACGAAATCACATCACCAAACACGTGGTAATTATGTTTGGCTTGATCGTCACACCAAAAAAGTCCTTTCAAACGATTCTCTTCGTCTGTGATGTAATCATACGATAAATTAGGCTGGGAATGTTTTTTTTCATTCAAATGTCTCACAACCATATCAGCGTCATATTCCCCTATAAACAAGTTAATTTGCCTCTTATAATTCTTAAATTCAACTTTACTTGCACCCACGTCTTCAAAACCGCCAAAACAAGTCTTTATAACATTAAACGCCTTGACGGGACCCAAATTCAGCTTAGACATGCTGTGTATAACATGCTTCTGGAGCTGAGTGAGGCGTCGTTCAGTTGGAAGAAAATGCTTATCGGGACGTTCAACAATTTCATGATTGTGCTACTCGACAAACTTATACACCTTCCATGATCCAGTCTCAAAAAGTACACATAACAGTGCACCACAATTAGTCCTCTTTGAAAAGTTGGATCGCACTACTCGCTCCTTTTGATTGGGGTCCAACGTATCAATTTTCTTGTCCTTGTATAACCCAGATCTCGTATACAAGTAATACTTAATATGTAAGTCACCTTTAGAGTTTGTCTTTGTAGTCCCTTTCCTGACTGAAAACCCACACTCCTTGGCATACTTAACATACATTGAATAACAATCATCAAGGCTTGAGAATACCATGTCCATTGTGGGCTTTAATTCTTCACTGACATCAGGAATTATAAATGGTAATCCAGTTTTGGGGCAAAGCCTTTGACTCGAGTAAGAGACTTCGTCTGAGAAAACACAGTGAGGAACAGAAAAATCAGAAAAACACAGTGATGTCTCGTAATAACATTATACATTAAAACGCCATGATAAAAAAAGCCATAAGATGAATAATTAAAAACACTTAACAACATAAATAATTAACAAAATATAACATCATAATGAAAACGCCATAATTAACAAAACTAATGTTTACACAAATTAACAAAATAGTAATAACTGATGTTCACAAATACTACTAAATAAAATTCAAAACTAATCAAATAGATGAAAAACGCCAATGATCGTAAAAACATAAGAAATATACCAGAACGTAAACGACAATTAAAATTAATATTGAAAACTCCAATTGCAGTTCTTAATAATTGTTTAAATATCAATTAAAACGCGATTAAATTGCATAATTGAATAACGCTATTGAAAATCATACAACACATTATAAAAATAATAATACAAAAAAAATGCCATAGAACAATGATAAAAGAACAAAACGCCATATCTGTTGCATGATTTGCTGGAACGAAAATAGAAAACGCCAACGAATTTTACTTTGTCGAACAGAATCCACGTTAAAAGTCATAGATCTGAGAAAGCTTGCAAAGGAGGTAACAGCTAACAATAAATCTTTGGGTAGTGTTTGGTATGAAGGAATGAGAGGTGGAATGGAATGGATGATTACGAGGGAATGAAGAAAATAGTGTTTGGTTGGTCAATGGAATGGAATCACCCATTCCAAAAGGCATTCAATTCCCTCAAAATCATTCCTTCCACCCCCCATGTTTTTTTTTCCATTCCATCCCCTCTTGCACCATTCATCAACAACACCACAACCCACGACCTTCGCGACAACCCACCACCACCACCCACCACCCACCACCGACGCCATCGCCGCCACCTCACCCCGACAGCCGCCGCCACCCACTCGCCACCGTTATCACCCACAGCTGCGACCAACCGCCAACGCCACTCGCCGCCGCCGCCCACCACCATCGTCGACGCCACCACCACCGCCACCACCAACCGCAGCCGCCGCCACCAACCGCCACCTTTGCTGCCACCCACCACCAACGGCCACCTTGTCGCCATCACCACTCGTCGTCACTGCCGCACCGCCACTCGCCGCCACCACCACCACCCATCGCCGCCGCCAACACCCACCACCGCCACCTATAACCACCCACAATCACTACCGACCACCACCACCGACCACCACCACCACTCACCGCTAATTTTATTACTCCGTTTTTCTTGCCTACCAAACAATACACAATAATAATTCATTCCGTTTACATGGTAACCAAACAAGAGATGGAATGGTAATGATTCATTGCATTCCCTCGTCCATTCCATTCATTCGTCCATTCCATTACCCCATACCATACAGAGATTCAAAAACATATGTGACTACGTTGAGAATCACATGATTCTACGTCAGGAAACATATTTTACCGATTGCATATCTCATTAAATGGAGGGTAACAAATGAGGTTGTCTCAAAGTAAAAAAAAAGAAATAAATCTTGAATAACAAATTATACAGTTTTGACACTTATAGATTTTTTTTTTTTAGATTGTTGGGGAACTAAAAACAAATAACCGGATTAATCTAAAATTGTGTGTGACACTTGTAGATTTTTTTTTTAGATTGAAACACTTCAATGATTCATTCGAATTATTTCAATCGGATAAAATTCATAATCGAATTCTGCAAGAATAAATATGTGTATGTGATGAAATTTGTGAACCGGAGATCTAAACCAAAAAGAAATACAAAATATGAATTTAGGATTAGGGGGGCAATTAACTTCCTGATGACAGTTTACAATTTCAATTCAAGGAGTGAAAATTCTATCCAAATTTTAAATGCAATTTTAGTAAAATTTGTTATAAATAAGCTATATTATGGTGACTATCCTCATCCTAACTCCTATCTCTTCATTTTCATTGTATTAATGTAAGAACCCTATATATATATATATATATATATAGGTTTCTTTGTATTGCATGATGATATCTTAATGTATAAGAATTCATGTTCTCTTATTCTCCATATTCTTGTTCTCTACATGATCTTTATAGTCTTGTTCTCTCATATTTATTAGAGTTATATACTGGTTGCCAATAGACCGTTGTTTTACAACACGTTATCAGCACGACGGTGTTTTTCCCGAAAGCCTTGTTTTTTTAGCCGCTAGCAACATCACACAAACCCGAATCACCTGTAAGGATTGTAAACACGGTGGTCACTTTTTCTGGATGATGTGAAATCCACACCTTGCAAAAGGACCCTCATTTGAGAAAAAAGGTAACCTTATAAAAATCCTCTTAGATTATGATATATTAAACATGTGCATGCCACTATTTTAAATTTTACATTGCATTTTTATATGTATATATCCGACGACATTTAAAAAGGTAAATAATAAAAGAAAGAATGTATTGTCTAGAAATTAAAGTCAATTGATTTGTCTACTCTAGTGGTTAAAAATAAAATCATAAAATCATATTTTGATTTGAGTTATACTTCATGTGGTGTGGTGTCCCACAGATCAACTCTATTTATTCAAACGAATGGCATATGATTTTTTTTATAATTCATTCTTGTTAATTTGATTTGAGTTATACTAGTCTTTTGGCAAATTGAGTTGTTCCTATTTGATTTCGTTAAATGGGTCGGTGTTAGCCTATTACGAAGCTTGACCATAAATTATGTGAACCACCAACTATGAGATGTTTCTAAAATATCTATAAAATAATAATAGTAGTCAAATATTTATGGCTAAAAGTTTGTATGTACTATTTGAAAGCATTTTGTTTATAGTATAACCATCTTCTGTTCTTATAGTGTAGTAATAAACTACAAAATTAATTGTTTTGATTTGCTATTTTGATTATTGATATATATATATATATATATATATAATATTCATTTTTACTATATGTATGCCCAGTTTAGTTTTATCAAATTTTAGGGTTTGATTTCTCGATGTATTTTATCAAGAAATTTTTACCTATGCGTCTCATTGAAAATATGATATAATATAACTTGAGTACTAATCCAAATTGTAAGGTAAATTACAAGAAACACAATATCTATTTGAATTTTTTCACTAAAAACATTATACTTTAAACGTGCAAGTAAATTGTTTTTATATTGTTGTGGCATTAAAATGAGAACATTCTTGATTGGAAATTGTAGCAACGTTTCATGTGGTTAACATATTTGTTGATATTTCAGTTAAAGTAACATATATGTTTATACAAGATAAGATATACTTGTGATCGCTTATATCGTGATAAGCTAATATGCAAAGTATGTATCCTTTTTGTTAAATGAAAAAGTCAAAAATTCATGTCATTTGATTACATTTGCATTAATATGATTAGTACATACATGACTATAATTTATGTATAATCTCATGGTGTCTTATATGTGAAACTTGATCCACATATTAATTATTATAAAAAAAATGACTTATTTGAAACTAATAAATAATCATATGTTTGAGAACTTGATAAAGAAAATTATTTATGTTTAAAGTTGAGTGAGATATATTTGTATTAAGATAAACCAATGATTGTTTATATATTATACATAAAATATATATTTGTTTGTAGTGGATGGGCAAGACATTTTATATGTAAAGTTTTATTATATGGTGATATGTTGTATAGTTTGATTTTATAGTATGCTCTTATATTTGGTTTGATATCATTTATTTACAAAGATGATACGGAGAGAACAACTAAACCAAAGTTATGATCTATTATTACTATCATGAAAGAATACAACTATTCTTCGATACGACACGAAGTGTCATACTCACGTATCTCATTATCAAGTTATGAAAGTCCGTAAGATGTCAGACCGATAATATTATATAATCGGACATACGATTACTTCTCGATTGATATTATGTGAAGAGAATTTTATTTATAAAAGAAATCAGATAAAACAAATTTTGTTTGTCCCTCAAATATGTTTCTGAGGTATAAATATGCTTAAATATGACATCAGAAGTTTCATACTCTCTGAATCTGATTATTAATTTATAAAAGGTCATAAGATTTATAGACCGGTAATACTACATGACTCGGTCATGTAACGATTTCTCAATTTATAATATATGAAAAGAAGATTGTCTTTAATGAAAATCTGGATAAAAGATGTTCATTTGTCACACCTGAGATATGCTCATGAAGTAGTGATACGATTAACAAAGTATGAGTTTAAAATGATTTCATACCCATGTGACTGAACAAAGAATGAGAATCCATGAATGTTTTCGGATTCTATCTCATTGCATAAAGTGAATATGATGATGATCAGTGTAAAGGTCACGATCATGACCAAAGGAAATTATAATGATGCCACCATGAAAGTTTGTTATTATGCTCATGTTAATAATGAGATAAACTATGTTAATTATGTGGTGATTATACAATGATCGTTATAAAGGTCGTGATCATGGTAAATGAGAACTATAATGATCCTATATTGATAGTGAGATCAACCATGTTAATATTGAAATCGACCACAAGAAGTGACTCACTAAGGAAATGATTATATGAGAATATAATATATGAAACATATATAACATGTATGATCCATAAAACCTCCAGT